>JAHZNA010004924.1:0-10495 GCA_027743935.1 Sinodicranocentrus sp. ZH6 | reverse complement strand
GTTTGATGTGAGACTAACGTTGTATGATAAGTTGTTAGGTTAATGTTTGAAGTGAGATTTAAAAATGTCTTATTTGCGAGCTCAACTTAGTCTTACCAGATTTATTATGTGTATAGTTATCCGGATTTGTACACATAAGATAAATTTTTGTTTTTAAATATTTAAATTATACATGAATGGTTGATCGTATGAAAAAGCCAGTAATTTTGCCCAGTTAGAGTTTCTTTCTGTGCAATCATAATAATTATCTGTGCAATTTTTTTATATATTATTCAATTAAAGTCGGGATTTTTTTCGAAATGAATTTTTAATTCCAGAACATATCCAAAGTGAATGCAGTAGTGTAAGTAGTATAAAGGCAGTAGTGGTGAAGGTAATATTTAAGTAAGAAGTGGCTTAAGAAGTATTAGTTTGCATGTCCATATTTTCAAGCAATATTATGTGATAAGGATTTGCTCCAATTCCAATCAATCAAAAAACCTGGTTTTTCTATCCATCCAATGTTTGCATGCATATTGAAACTACAAACGAGGCTCTTATGACAGAAAAGGAAAAAATTAAATGCTCAGTTGTCAGTTGGTCTTTACATTTACTACGAGGAACACCATTAAGTTTTTACGAAAGCATTATTTAAAAGTACAATAAAAAAGATTAACCCTATTTCTATTACAGAAGAAACACAATTAACTGCACGAACCAAATATACAATAATTCCTTCCTTGTGCACGAAGTCTGGTTCATTTAATAGTATACCGGGTAAATTCGGATACACATTTCAAAATTCTGTGTATGTTAGTGTATCAAAGCGGAACAAAAATTATGCTAATCAGCCAACAAAGCAAATAATCTGTTTAAGCAAAATATATTGAAAAAGAAAAGTGTGGTTAAGTATCTAATCTCATTAATCGTATCGCACTTGTCCGAAATCCCGCGGATTTTTATCGATTTTAAGAAATGACCATGACCATGATTCGAAGATCCAAAATGATGTTATTCAAAATGAATTTATTGTTTGTGCTACTCATTACTCAAGTAAAGTGCGCAACATCTTTTGAAGAGATTGGCAGCAATTACAACGACGTTATAACGGAAATGGGATTAATTGTTGAGGAAAACCCGGGTAATTTCTTATTCATCTTTAGTTGTATTGATCCGGCACTAGTAATTCACTCTTGGAATGTCAAAGTGCAATATTTTCATTTCGACTTCAGTTACAACAACACAGTGAACACTTATTCAAACCAAGTATCCCGATACAGGAAACCATCCATCGTCATCATTCTCGAGATGAACAAATACTTGGATAAAATTATTCAAATATTTTCCAAATTGGCTTTGAGTCCAACAACAACCTTTCTTTTATTCAATAAATGCGCTACATGCAAGATCCCTCAAAACATCAAGCACTTGCCATCACTCAAACTTTACCTTTTTCCGAAGAACAATACAAATGATCAAACATTAGGGGGTTTAGAAGACTGGATATTTTAAATTTCAGAAAGCCCCATTTAGTGAATGGGTGTCGAGTGGACTTCTCAAAAACCCCATCAAGCTCCACAAAACTTATTTCTGGAGCGGAAATAGAAACAATATGGGAGCTTTTGTTAATTTAGAGTTACGCTATTTTTTTATTAAATTTGACAAGGATCGTCTAGCATGTTCTAAAATGGTCATGAATGGAAAATTTGCTGATTCCTTTTACTGCAGGTACATCATCATGTCCATTATTTACTTAGGACAGGTCCATAACTTCTCAATGAAGATATATAACTCAGATTGTTTCTCAGAGTCGGAAGGATTTTACGAAAATTATAATGAATTTATTGTACCTCATAGTAGTTACGATTTCCAATATATTACTGCTAGATCTCTTGACGTTGAGCATGTCAAATTGTTTGCTATGTATCCATATTATTGTGTAAATGCACTAAAACATGAAAGCAATTTCGACGTTTCAGTCTGGATCGCACCATTTAGCTTTCCCATCTGGGGATTGATATTTATTTCAGCGGCGCTCTTTCATGTTATAATTTTGCGGCACTTCAATTCTTGGGAACTTTGTAAAGTCAGATTTTGTTTGATATATATAAGTATTTTATTTTTGGAAAATTGTTGGGAAAATGAAATCACCAGTCTCATCATCGCTCCAGCGTCCCCAAAGCCTTTCTCCAGTGTAAAGGAAATGCTGCATGGAGGATACAAGTTTATGTGGTTACCTAAATTATATGCAATTGACAACTCTACAACATTTGAGACGACCTTTTTACTGATTTCAAGCGACTCGGTTTGTTAGATAGATTGAATACAAGTTACACCACAATAAATGAAGAATATCGATCCCATATAATTGAGGAATATTTGTCCCCAATAAATCAAAAACTGGCATATCTCAGTTATCCAACACTTAGGTTTGAGAAGGACTATGAAGAGAATATCATGATAATGACGGGACTGTTGGATGTGAAGTGTCATGTTATAAACGAGAAATTCCGATTGGGCTCATTACTCCGACCAATTCTCACAGTTAATCGGTACTGGCTATTTACTTCGTTGAATATAATGAAAGACTCTGGACTGGTGGCTGGTTGGGAGGGCTATTTTCAGTGGCATTTTTCAGCTCATTTGAAAAGATATGCGAAAATTAGGAGGAAAACGACAACCTATATTAATGCAGGAAATGTGTTACAGAGAGTAAGTCTACAAGATGAGTGCAACACGGCACTTGAAATTAGCCATTACCGAAAGACGTAGGGTGGTAGGGGTACGCGTTCGGAATGGAGGCTTGTATACGCATACAATCATGAATGATCATTATGAATGAAAATGCAAAACGTATATTGTGTTCAAACTAGACATACCCCCCTTTAAAAAATTGTTGAGTTGTTGGCTTTGGATAGTTGAAATAAAACCAAATAAATTTATTGGAATATTTGAGACGGTACTGATGGTTGACATTTAAAAATAAAATTTTGTTTATTCTCGAGCTTTCGATAGATTGCCTCCATCCTCTTCGGGAGAAATCAGTAACAATAATATTTTCAAAAGAAACGTTAAATATAAACTTTTTCTTCATCTACTAAAATTATAACACCTTGAATTCATAATTTAAAGTTTATGCCAATTCATTTTCTACAGTTGTTGCGCATGGTGTTTGAAATAAATAAATGTTTCGTAAATAGATTTACTGAGTATCGCGAGCGATATAAAAACAACTATTTAGGTTATTACGAGTTGATTGATATGCTTCACACCATACTTGAATTTTTGAAATAGTGAAATTCCTTAAACCCATGAAGAAAATGGGTGTCCGAATGATCTATATGGCGTTGAAGTACTCAATGGTGTGTTGAAATTTGAAATACTCAATGGAGGTGTTGAAGTACTCAATGGGGTTGTTGAAGTACTCAATGGGGTGTTGAAGTACTCAATTGGGTGTTAAAGTACTCAATTGGGTGTTAAAGTACTCAATTGGTTGTGAAAGTACTCAATTGGTTGTGAAAGTACTCAATTGGGCGTTGAAGTACTCAATGGGGTGTTAAAGTACTCAATTGGGGTGTTAAAGTTGGCGGTTGAAGTACTCAATTTGGGTGTTGAAGTATGGTCATATACTCGTTATTGCGAAATGAATGATATGCTACACGCCATATGCGCCTTGAAGTAGTGAAGTACCTTAAGGTACCTATGAACGGAACCTGCTAAAGGTTCAATCTTATAGCTGTGGTGAGATATTTTAGAAACCTATCGAATAAAAAAACCTGAAGTCGGTAGGTTGAGTCGTTTTCGAATAATCCGTCGGACAGAGTACCAGACGGACATATGGACAGACACACACAACATTATTAAAGAATATCTCGAGATACTAATAAACCAAACAAATTGTCGTTGTGTCATCAAAACCAATGAAAACTCGATCAAATATTTCCTTTACATAAACCAGAATTGACTCTTTCAGTTTTTCGCTATATTCACCATGCAACATCAAAACAATAATCATATAAATTAACTAAACTACATGAACACGTTTCGTCAATAGAAAATTTCCAATCGTGTACCTGCCAAGCAAACACGGAGTTTGACCTCAATATGAATTTGGAATTGGTTTTATAGTCATGTTGGTCACGGCAGGGATATCCATATTTACCTCAGTTATGTTTACTCTTCAAGAATGAAACAGCTTTAAAAGGAGCCTCTGCCTCTACATTTATTCAGTTTGCTGATCAACTCTTCTCAGGTTTGTTTCCAGATAAATAGTCGACGAGTTCGTTTTGAATAGTTACCAATAACAAGTTTTATAGCTTTTGGAGGACCGAATTCGCTGACGCTTTTGGATTACATTCCTCTAGCTATAAGCATGGTCTCATTTACAACTCCATATATCGTAATTTTTCACTTGCCTTGACCCTATTTACTTTATAGCTGAGGATTTGCTGCAAGACAAAATGTATCGACGTGTCACAGAAATTATTATTCAGTTTGTTTTTCGACGTATCCTCCTATTCCCAGCGTTTGAAATAGCTCGAACTTTAAATATTGTAAATGGCATATTTTTCACTTGCTTTCAAAAATTAGACAACAGTTTGAAATTATTGTTGCCTACAGGAGAAGATGAAAGGGTGATACTTTGGTATGAAAAAATATCTTTAGCATTTAAGATAAATCAAAGAATTATGCAAGATGTACTTTCACTAGTGCTATCTTCCTGCTTTTTGGTTTCCATTTTAATTTTATGGGTGGTAGCTGAGCAAAACAAAAATGGGCGGGATGATTTCCCGCCCTCCCGTTTCGCGTTCACCAAATATTGCGGTGATTTCCCGTTTCCCTCCCGTAAACTTATGAACAAATTTTCCCGCCATCCGTGATATTCCCGTACATCATTTCTTGATCCGGTCTGTTTCCCTTTACCCTCCCGTACACAAATATATCCCATGCGACCGTTGCCCGTGGATTTCCAGTTTCACAAAACCCGAATACCAATTCCCGTGGTATGCTCGTTCCCGTAAATGGTTGCAACCAAACGTGTTTAAACAAATTTATTTAATCTAAATAAAATTGTCTCAATTCACAATAGTTCGAAAATACAGTGAAAATTTTAATATTGTCTATATTTCTACATTTAGCACAAAATACAGGATTACCATACCAGTAACCTCTTTTCAAACAATAAAAATCAAAAATTCTGATGAATGAACGTTAAATCAGATAAAGTACAGGGCGAGCGTGCAAGTTATGACATTTGCGTCTTACTTAGTATTTGCTTGCTTCACTTCATGGATTTTTCATTCATGCAACGTTGATGTAACTTAGACAAAACAAATCAAATGCCAATGTGTGGGGTGAATGACATGTGAACGGCATTGAACGTCAGCATTTCGACCAATTGGAAGAAGACGGGTATGGCTTGGTAATAACACCCGCCCGCTTCCCGTACAATTTTATACAAATAGTGGCCATTCCCGTGATAATCCCGCCTGGAATTATACATTTTGTTCGTTTCCCGTGCCGTACCCGTAATAGCATTCTCTAATCGTGTTTAATTCCCGTTTCCCTCCCGTAAAAAATATGAATTTGGTTTGTATCCCTTGCCGTTCTCTGGGAGGGAACGGACGGGAAACGGGCGGACGGGTTTGACGAACATTTTTGCTCAGCTCTAGGTGATCAAGGGCTACGAGAAAGTTCCGCTTATGTATATCTTATTTTTTAAACTTATTATTAGTGCCTTGCTGTCTTGCTATTTTGCTTGAAATGTTATCGACACAAACGAAAACTGGTTTAAACGTTGCCCAGCAAATTAACAAAAGGGCAAAGGTGAACTGTGCTAAGAGCACAAGTTCTAGGGAGAGAAAGTCGTCCAAGATGTTGTTGTTAGTGGCTAAATCCGTGAAACCTATTGTTTTGCCTTATCATTCATTTACAGTTATTGACAATCAGTGTGAGATACGCATCATGGAAAATCTGGTAGGTTGTACAGCAAGTTATTACTTTACTAACTGATATTGACAAAACTCAATATGAGCGTATGACAACAAAACTACATGACCAATTATTCACATTATGATTTTCGAATGGTTTCGATTTAAAGACTGTCATTTATTTGTTGATACATACACGCTTTTTAGGTAAATTCACAATGACATATTTTGGTGAAGTTTTTGTTAAACTTTCAAGGATATCGTCTTTACTCATTATTTCACACTTTTATCAATTTCAGTGAAGCACTTGCCTTTGCTTTCTTTGAGAGGGGAGAGTGTACGCAAAACATAATGTATTTAAAAAGTCTCTCTTGAGATCCTTTCCTAAAAATTGGGAAAAATATAAAAGTACTTGAACATGGCTTTTGCATACCTTAGTCACATAAGATCCTTTTAGTCCGATTGTGTCTGTCTTGTTGTGCTAACTAGCAAGTGAGTAAATTAATTATTCTTACGCTTTCCTAAATTGTTGATACTTGACGTGCTAATATAACGTGTGTTGTGTTTGTTTCACTTTATTCATATTCTACTATTTTCCTTGTGTTAAGAAACGTTTATGACCATACACCTTTTTCGCATGTAAAGCTCTTAGGATTAATTTTTGTTACATTTAATAATTAATTTGCACTTTCTAGAAATCAAGATATGTATTCTTCTTCTTCATTCACTTCATTCAAGTAAGTTATATTTTTATTTAATATAATTGGTCAGCTCATAAATTCTGTATTCTTTAAATGTAAATCCAAATCTTATACTACTATTACTATAGCTATTTCAATCCAGCTTTATTTTTAAACTTGAAACCTTAATCCTAAATATCTTGTCAACCAACTCAAAAACGTCTGCTATATTGTTAAAATAAAAAGCGTTATATAGTTTAAGCGCAATAGTAAAGCCAAAATTAACAATCTATATAATTTACAAGCAAAGCAAATTAACAATGTGGTCTACCGCCACATTCATGAACTCTAAGAATGTTTCCTTACTCATTGAGAAGAAGGGATAAGCCGACTGAAGGGACAAAACCTGAAAAGAGTTTGCCTTTTTATATGCCCATCTTTTCCTTCCTGTCATTTTCATCATGGCTCGTTTCATCTGTGTTGATTGATCAACAAATGCCCCTGCAAACTGACTCTCTAACGCAACTAAGATTACCAATGCAGAAGTTATCAATCCAAACAATGCCAATATAGCGAATTCCTCATTTTCAATGAACATTTGAAAGTTCTTTATCAGGACAAAGGTGACGCTGACAAAGGTCACGTGAACAATGGCAATATGGATTGAGAATCGAATATCCCGCAGAGCCCAATTCACATTTTTATCCACAAGCTGAAGACACCTATAGATCCAAATGAGGTGGTCTTCATCCATTTCTCCAAACCCTTCCGTGAGGTAGCTGCCATTTCTCGAAATACCCACTGGAGTTGAAGACGTTGCCCACGGAATTACTAAAGCCATTGATAGGACTGCTAGAAATACGTAAATCACGAAGGTGTTTAGTGCACAAAGGCCGGAAAGTCCATATGCCAAATCCAATAGTATGAAGAAAGGAGTGAATCCCGGCTCGATTTCGAAGATATCCTTCAGCAGATTATGTAGAGGATCTAGAGGATGCCACATGATTACAGTGGCAATCACAGCAGGTCCTGTGGTTCCAATGATAGTCAGCATGATTAAACCTGCATATATTTTTGCTGTTTTTATGGCTTCATTCAATTCCGCAATTTTACCACGTCGGCGCAAGGA
Source organism: Sinodicranocentrus sp. ZH6 (assembly GCA_027743935.1). Lineage (NCBI taxonomy): Eukaryota > Metazoa > Arthropoda > Collembola > Entomobryomorpha > Entomobryidae > Sinodicranocentrus > Sinodicranocentrus sp. ZH6. The sequence continues at coordinate 2,777 of JAHZNA010004924.1, read as the reverse complement.
ATCTAAACAGTTAAAATGTAATGTAGGGATTGAAAAAAGATTTGAGAGTCAACAAAATAAGTTACTTTTACCTTTGAGTTTTTCATCCAGGAGAAATATACCATTTAAAATTGCACAATATTGGTTCTTGGCATCTTTCAGAATAGAGCTTAGTGATAGAGCTAAACAAATAAATATCAAAATTGCAGTCATGAATACCATCGAGATTAGTTTATACGTTTTCTCCATTTGACTCAGCTCTGAGGACACTTCCGGCAGTGCTAGTTGGTCGGAAATGAGGTACAGAGTTATGACAACCAGGAATAGAGGAACAACGCAGAATATCCAGGAATAGAAATCAATCAACCAATTCCAATAGACAATGTTGTGACTTGGAGCAACTTTATCTTCTTTTAGAGACCACTCTATGCAGGAACATCCGGAGTAGGGGTTAAGCGCCAGGCGCCATTTCACCATGGGGCGAATACTTTCAGGAAACATTTTTTTAACTTGAAAGCGTATTTTCTCGGAGATATTATTCAGTAGTCAGAAGGAATTTTGGAGGTGTCTTCGGTCCAAGGCTTATGCATGTAATGAGAGAGACAAGCCGCGTTTAAAAAGCTGGAAGTTCATTTTTGGTAATTCTACGTGTGCAAGGCATAAACGGGTTGAATTTAAATGCTCTTTAGGAATCCAAAACAAAATGAGATTTTGTATTAAAAGATTTTTTAAAATTGATACGACCAGGTTTCCCATTAAAAAAGTAGTCTAAACTTTACTTTTAATTGGAAATAATCTCTAACTTCATACTTTTGTGAATGCAACACGTGTATAGTCATGAGTTTAAATGGGATTCGAGACTGAAGAAGGCTTGAAGAAAAGGTCATTTTAAATTGAATTTTAGGTTTAAAATTTACTTTTTAATTTTCAAGCTTGGCTGCAAACCTTGCCATGTTTTGAAAGGAAAAATATATGCTAAGTTTAAAAGAGTTTTGACTATCATGAAATAAACGAGATTTTGAGTTTAAAAGATTTTTTCAATTTATAGGACCAGCTTTTACATTAAAAATGTAGTTTCAACTTGCTTTAAATTGGAAAATATCTCAAACTCTTTAGAGGCATGTATAATGATGAGTTTAAATGATATAGGCAGTGAAAATGTAATTTGATTTAGAGATAATGACATTTTTAAAAAATTGGTTGAAATATTTGAGTTTTTAATATTGGCTTGCTGCGTTGTAATCTTTTAGAAAGAAAAGTAAAATTTAAATGATTTAAAGCTATCAGAAACTAAATGAGATTTTGTAAAACAAAAAGATTGGCTAGATTGATATGACCAGTCTCAAACTCATTATTCGTATGTATAAGAGTAGAGATAAGTGTAATGATGAGTTTAAATGACATTTGAAACGGAGAAAATTTAATTAGGCCGGAAGAGAGGACATTTGAAATTGAATTTTAAGATTAATCCAAGATTAGTGATGGAATTGTTCAACTTTGTTTATACTGTAAGTAGCAGTGTTTTTAACATTTAAAGAATTTAAAGTCTCGATTCATTAGAAAAATTAATCCCCAGCCTGGGAAGCGAACCACAGGCTATTTGGGTTTAGCCCCCAATGCTTTACCACTAAGCTACAAGGGAATTTTTCAGAGTCCAAGATTAAGATTTGAATTTGTACATCTTGGTCTGCATTACAATGTGCATGGGTTCCATGGAAAACTTTGTTTTTGAAATGATTCTGCATCATACTTGTAAATTTAAATGTTTGCTCTTTAAAACTCCTTTAATTTACTTCTTATTAAATCTACTCCAACAGCGATGATGAACTCATTTTAACCAACCAGTTACAATTTATCCACGAGACTACTATTGTGGCTAGTAGACTCACTAGAAACATGTAAATCACGAAGATTTTTAGGGCACAACAGGAAAGTGCGTAGCCTAAATCTAATAGTATGAAGAAAGAAGTCCGGTTCCACTTCAAAGATTTTCGTAAGCAAATTGTGAAGATCTAGAGGATGGAACATAAGCATAGCGGCAATCACAGCAGGTCCAGTGGTTGAAATTACAATTGAAATCGACGGTTAATAATGAAAATGTGAGTATTCATAACTTTTAAAGTCTCAACGAGTCCCAACTAGATATTTGCATAATCAATTTGGGAGGTATTGGGCTTCAGTTTAAGCGTTTTATCTCGTGCACAAAGTTCGAAGAGGCAAGTGTTCGAACATGTCCATTCCGAAATTTTAACAAGCCTTAACTTCTTATATAATGACTGAAACTGCATGAAACTTAAATCATACATACTTCAGGAAGAACGCTATCGATTGCCACCCTCCAAAATCCAGTTATCCGAAGTTCTCCGCAATGGAAGGTAGAGGTAGAATAAAGAGCACAAGACACCATACTTAATCTTAGTTCATTAAACCCAAGTTCTTATGTATTTTGCCTTTTGACAAGTTAGCTTCCGAAAGTCAGGAAGTGTAATACCAACTAAATTAAGTTAATGAGCTACTTACAACTTAACTATTGCACTAATATGTAACACCGGGAATTATTTATCATTGCCATTATCATTTCTTCACAAAAAGCCATCTAGAATACTAGGCAGTACTGGAATCTAACCTATAGGTTAAAGCATGCTTGTGCTGGATATATTCTCCAGAAAACAAAAGGAACATCCATGTACCATGTTGTATGTGTTCTCTTTTTCAATGATTCTCGTAGAATATCAATTCGAATTCCTCCCACGTTGTAAACTGGAATTTTAGCTGTTGCGTGAGCTCCAGTCCCAAAA
>JAHZNA010004923.1:0-24692 GCA_027743935.1 Sinodicranocentrus sp. ZH6 | reverse complement strand
GTGTTGGTGACGCACGACACAAAAACAAGCAGAGCAGAAGTAAAACCATCAAAAAGGAGATTAAAAGTATTGTGTAGAAAGTTTTCACACTTTTCCTCCAGCTCCTGTATAACACAACAAAGCAAAATAGAGAAAAAAAGGGATAATCATTATTATCTCCATTATACTTATATACACTTTTCACTATTTGTTATTATAACTGACTATTATTTATTGTTATTATCATTATTTTTGAGCCTTCGCCCGTCAATAATATGGCCTTATGTATATGTCCTTATTAGAAAACGCGGTTTCTACAAGGTAATACCAGTAATATGAGCTTGTATGTTTAGTATAACATATTTTTAAGCGCTATTGTTATTACAAATGTATGCATATGTGGAGAAGTTGCCATCCATGTTATTCTCTTTTAGATGTGATTCAGTTTGAGCAGAAATGAAGCATAAGAGAAAGATAAAAGATAAGGAAATGAACATGAGTATGGACAAAGCATGCATAAGACTACATTAAACTATCATTTACTCCGGTTCGGAGACAAAGCAGTTTTGCTTGTAAAAGGTAAAATAGTGAAAAAAGTAAATCCTTCCTTTTTATGTTCAAGTGTTATCATAGGCTCATGATCAAAGAAGCGCTTTTATTCCTTGCTTTGCTCAGCGTAACAATAATCATAATGATTTTTTCTCTCTCTTGCACACACCGGCACATTACATAGTGCGGCTATGTGTCAGGTATATGTGAGAAGGTGACAATTTTATAAAGCTATCGTGGTCGTCTTGCTTTGTGATAAAGGGCTAAAGCGGTCCTTATTTGGAATCTAATGCCCTTTACAAACTTTTTTTGTCTTGAGCGTCGTGAAAAACATCTTACATTGTTAAATTAGAAACGGTCTGTGCATATGTCTGGGTGCGAGCTAACTCTGATAGTCTAATATGATACATAGGTATGCGGAAAGTACTGATATAACTTGCATTTGGGAAACCATGTACAAGCAAATCGTGATTGAAATCAGTGTCCATCGGATTGGCATGTTCTACTCAAGGGAAAACGTGCTGAGTCGAGGGACTAACAAGTCTGAAAGTTTATACATCCACATTTACATACAATGTCCGTTTTATATTAGTGTAATAGTATTATGACACGTTCAACTGTCCGTAAGTGTCAATACACCCTCTTTGTCTTGCAGTGTCTTCAAAATATTTTCTTCGGTTTGCATTAGCGATTTGGGAAATAACAAGGAAACTTCTTTCACAAGAGAGGATTATATCGAAATCTGACAATTTAGAATTTTACCCTTTGTTTGAATTAACGAAAGTGCCTGCAATGTGATGGATATAAATCGTTAGTGACATATGTAAGCAAAGATTTTTGTACTTTAATTTTACGGTAGATTAACTGCGCATTTAACACAATACAAATTTTTCTAAAAAAATCTAAACCATGCATATCTTCATGTAATGTATAGTACATAAAGAGCGGACAAAAAAGTTATACTCGAATTTTACTATTTTTTCTAAATCCTCTACGCAGCATGTAATGTAGAAAGGACATGTATTATATAAGTATATTTTATGTGCTCAGTTGTGGACCATATCTTGATTCTAAATTTGGTAACATTTCAGCAATGACAAATTACTGGCCATGTATAAAACAGATTTTTACTAATCCCACAATATTTTGGCTCTCTCTAGCACAACAGTTGTGAGCATATTGCCATAAGCAATAAATAAAGAAAGGAAGGGGAATGTCTGTCCGACTTAAGATCCTGTCGTACATTGTTTCCTAAAATGGTAAACAAAAAATGGGGAGCATACAACTCTGTTAAAAAGTTGCAACATTGTCATCAATAGAATGAATAATAAATAAATACGAATTATTTTATTTTTACTCTCAATAAGGAATAATAGTCAAAGCCGTCTTTTTTATTCGCATAAAAAACAAGCCGAATACAAACATCAAACTCAACCAACAGGTTTGCTAGTAAAATGTATTTATCCTGCAAGAATGAACGATCGTGCTGTTTTTCCTCAGTTTCAAGCTATCCTCTTGATCTAGACATGTCCAAAGATTTTCAAATAAATAGTTATAATCGAGCGATCTGCTTATTTATCTAATTACTACACGCTCAAGATGATGATGAAATGAAAGACAGGCGTAGCGTGTATATACACATAAAATACCAAGTCATTCATCCCCCACTTTATTTAAAACTTGCGTGAATGTCTGGTATACATCTCTTTAAAGTTATAAACCGTTTCGAAAACTTAAAATGACAAGTTGAGCTGCAATTCCGCTTCTTGAGGAAATCTCTCTTATGATACGACCAGAGTTCCTGTATTTAGCCTGTTCAAAGTAATGGAGTATTTATTGGATGCATGTACACAATGTCACTTTTCTTCATTCCGTCACTTCATCATCCTGACAGGAACATAAGCTCATGTCTTAAAACTTGGCTTAACGACATGTGTAAACTTCCGTACATAGTGTGAAAAGGCTTTCGTAGCCTGCATCATTTCAGTTTACCACAATATATCCCATCACACACATCCAAAGTATCACTTTAGTTGGGAGAGCAAAATTTATACTCACTCTGTGTGACTCAATGATAGCGTCTCTCACAAGGCATAGGGAATTCTTTCCAAGCAAAGAAAAATAGAGAAGTCGATTGAGTGGATGATATGATGCAAAACTGTGGAAGGTAATGATGATCATGATCACACACACAGAGGAACACGATGAATGCAGAGGTGATACGGTATAGTAATAGATCGCAAACCGCGTTAGCTTACAACCGTGTGATGTGAAATTGCATTGCATGGTATGGTGGTGGTGGTGATGATGATTGTTATTATGTTTGAAGAAAGAAAGCAAGCACTCCCATTACCCAATGCCATAACAGAGTGATTTTAGTCGAGGCAGGGAGCATCAGCCCTTCTGGGCTTGGCTTCACTCCAAAAACAACCCACTCTCGACCAGTTAGAAAGGTGGCCATCGGACTCTCATGCGCTTCAGAACCTGCCTCCTTCCTTCCTTTGTGTGCTACGCACAGTGTGTACAGAAGTTCTGTGTAAAGCATGCGATGTGATTTTTTTCTAACACTTTTTTATTCACACGTATTGTAAACATTCCCTAAGCCGCACCATGCACATTTTTCTCACTTGTTTAACCCCTTGATTTTCGTACAAATTATTACATTATCATCACGTAGCAAAAAACTCCACCACCATAGACAAACTCTTTATATGCAAACGATAACTGGAGTGAAATGTAAAGTTGTGTATTACTCCTTTTTTATATAGCTTTACTTACCTTACTTTGCTGCTGCACACAGCTTGTTACAAGATGGCATGATGGCTCTTGGTGAACTTGCAATTACTTGTGTATCATTAAAATCCCTACAAATGTGTGGTTGTTTCGTTTCACTTCTTTTTGAATGTTATACACAGCACCACATAGAGGCATAATAAAAGCAAGGAAACACAACGAATAGCGTTCACATCTCTTTTATGATTACACGATTGGGAAACTCGGGATGAGATGAATAAAGAAATGTAAGGGTACATTTTCCCCTTGCATATCAGTCCCACTTGGTGGTGTTCAGTTTGTATATTGAATAACCCACAAAATAACCTTTTTTTCTTGCTCTTTCGTTCACATCAGTGGGTAACAATGAAGTCGTCATTGTAATGTGAGCATAAGGGCTGTATTATGCCTAGCTATGGGGTCCCGTGCACTGTGTGCCCTGTGAGATTTTCTAAAATCATCAAAACTTTTTTGGCCCATCTATCCCAGATCCCAGCCTCTGAAAGTCAAAGTCCCAAGCTGATCGCAGTTTCACGGCATAACTACCCCAGCTCTTGTAGAGGCATCAACTACACAGACCATCACCCAAAACAAGTGTCAACAAAAGATCACACTGTGTGCATACAAGAAGTACAAATATTATATACACATTATAAAAACAAGAAATTAACTTTTTGGACATGGGAGTATAATGAGAAGGACTGGACTGTGTATTTTCCAACAACTACTCATGAGTTTCTGTACAACACACGGCTAAGAAAGTGTATGCGGTTACGGATACGACGGGCAAGTTGTAAAATAATAACATTATCTTAAACTTCCATCACCCTCATCCTTCTTATTCATCGGTGTCGTTCCTCGTCTCCATCACTCTGCCCGTCAGTCAAGCAAAGTTAGAGCTCACAGTCAGTTCCTTCCTTTTACATCCTCTCGCGTACCCTCAGTCGTTCCTTGTTCATCCTTACAAGCGGTCGAGCTGAGTGAGTGAGAGAGCTGTTACTAGTTACTCACGTTTTTCCTTCAGCTCACAGTACAAAAAAGAAGGGTGTAAAGTTGAGTTGTGGATCATCTCCTTTTTACTAAATACGCTTTATCCGCTAAGCCATTTAAGAAGTGAAACAGGTCGGACAACTTATTACAAGTGAACATACTTAAGTTCTTGTTATTACAGAGCTAATGGAAAGACAGTTTGTGTGTAGATTACGAAATTAAGTTTAATGTCATCATTAGTGCTTACAGTTGTAGTTGTAATCGTTAGGAAAAAGTTTTCATTTTATAGAGGCTCGTTTTTGTGCGAACAATTTTCTTTGCCATTGGTGCAATTGCAATGGTCATGAAATTAGAAGGAGACTGGCCGACAGAGGCTAAAATGGCAAGTAGCACGGTACCCCCATTTTCAATTAGAGCACTGCTCATGCAAGACTCTAAAGAAATGCCTTCGACAGCAGCTGAAGATTCCATGTTGATGGCTCACCATCATCATCATCACCATCATCTTGGTGGTGTTCCAAGCAGAGGAGGAAAGAATAATAGTGGTGGTCATAATAATAGTAACAAGCTAAATTCCATCATGTCACCTCCACTTCATCATCATCACCGTCATCTGCATCATCACAATCACAAAATGATCTCATCTTCTTCTGTAACTCCAGCGATCAGTACTACCACCCCAAACAACACTACAAGTTGTAGTAATAGTTCTAGAGAAAGGATCTCAGCATTATGTGATACCACAACATCAAGTGACGAGGCTGAATGTCCAGATGTCGAGGTTGATATTGAAGATGACGAAGATGACGTTGTGGACGAGGAAGATATTGAAATGGTGGAAGACGGAGAAGAGATTGAAGATGAAGATGATCACGGCGTGGATCAAGGTGGTGTCATTGATCTCAGTGACATTGGCAGTAGAAATGTAAGCTCTTCAAGTTCCGATCCAAAAAGCCCGGATAGTAATAAAGAGCAGAATAATAACAATAATGGAAGTGAGTCAAGTATAAACAAAAGTAGCAAGGCTAATGATGACGATGAAGATGATAAGGAAGCATCCTCAAAATCCGAGAGTAATAATGGGAACAGTGATGCAAATAAAGATGGTAGCAGCGATAAAAAGGAAAATGGAAAGGAGGGAGGTAATAGCAATCTAAAAATATTCAATCATCAAGTATTTTTATGCTTTCATCACATTTTTTCCATCTTACTTTACCGCTTGACACAGACGAATATTCTTCAATGATTCAGTAATGCAGTAGCCTTTCTGTTAAAACTTTCCGAAAGCACACTTTTTTCTCCTTTCGTCACCACCATTTATCAGCAATGAAAACATGAAAACGTATGAAGGACTGATAAACACGGTTTTGTACACCGGCTTTTACAGTTTTTCCTAGAAAAAGATAATAATCTTGGTCAGGCAGACGAAATACGGGTAAAGTACAGCCCCTGTTTATCCTTCAATAGAAATCAAGGAATAGAATCTTGTGGCTTTACAATAGGAAATAAATATTTGAGCATTTATTTATGACTTTAAAACTGACTACTTTACTACAAATATCCCTAAAAGTTCCTTTGTACTTTGCTGATAGGTATCACAAAAAACAAACCGTAAACATAAAAACATGACTGTGCTTTTATAAGAATTTATTTAAAAATTACAATGCTCCGTTGCATCAATTGACTATTCTCTGGCTTACATCTCTATTTGCTCTTACTAAACTAAATCTCGAACGTCTTCACTAAGGGAGTTATCATTATTAGCTTCAAAAATTCTAACTTTGGCTTTTTTTCCTAAATCTAAAGGTTCCGCGGCATTACGACGATCCAGGGAAAGGGAATTATTGGGTGCTTGATCCTTCATCTGAAGATGTATTCATTGGGGGAAGCACTGGTAAATTACGTAGACGCACTTCAACAGCCTGTCGTACAAGACTAGCTGCTCTGAAAAGGTCACTTTCTTATGGATTTCCTGGTCACTCTCCATTCTTTCCTCATCCTGGTCCTCCCGGTCAACCTATGCAAATGCCAAGTCATATGAACATCTCCCCAGCTCCCTTGTCTCCACCTTTTTGCTGGAATGGAGGTCCAATTTCCCCCGTAGTCGCTGCACAGCTTTATCACCAGCAAAGTGTCCAACAGCAACAACAACACTTAGCTTCTGCCATTTACAGGTAAGATAATGAGTAAAGATAAGTTTTCAAAAGTAGTAAATAGTCTCCAGTTTCACATTGCCCCGTATGGGTCTACTTCTAAGCAAATAAACTAATGGTTGGGTTTTGTGATTTTAGATATGCAGCATCTCAGTATTATATAGCAAATGGTAGCAATCCCCCACCACCTGGTGCTCCCTCCTCTGCTGGACCAGGCCCCCTACCACCAGGTGCAAATCCCGGAATGGCAAAACCCATTGGTATGCCAATTGCAGGCGCACCTCAAAACATGTCCTCTTTCTCTGTGGAGCGTCTTTTATCAAAACCACCATCACAGCTTCACCCAAGTCTCCAGCATCTTTATCATCTTCAACAACAGTCCTTGATGCAGAATGCTTCATCATCTTCACCCTCTTCAGCAGCAGCAGCGGCTGCAGCAGCTAATCACTTAAGTCATCTCAGTCATTTGACAAATCTTTGTGGTTCACAAGGATCTAGTAACAATCCTGGAAGTCCTTGTACATCGAATATTAATTCCACCACTTTGGTGCCCGGGGGACCTGGATCCACTTCTCCAGCCTCGTCAGTCCTGGGTCTCACAAGTCAAAGCCATCCCAGTCCAACTAGCAGTGTGTCGGAGAGATCCTCATCAACCACCAGTCCTTGTCCAATTATCAACTCTCCAGGTAATTCTTCATCATCAACTTCATCAGCATCCTTGTTACTACGCCCTCCTAGTTGTAGTATTATCAATGGCAATAGTCATAGTGCTAATAGCGGTAGTATTATAATGGCAAGTAATCTTAGGGGTAATTTAGTCTCTTCACCAATGGCTGCTGCGGCTATGACCCACGCCCGATCTTTTGATCCGTATAAGATCCATTCTAGCAGTAATAATATGGATTCAGACTAAATATGAGAAAGGAACGAGCGACAGCAATGATAGAATGTAGAACTAGTTTCACAGCTTTTCCTAAATTGTCATTATCATAAATTATCATCACGTCTACTAGACATTATATATTACGGAGGATATAGTATAGGTATCACATAATAATGTTGATATTGCATAACAAATCTATCTTTTTGTGATCGGTATCATCAGTAGTGGAAATTTCAGACAGACAGACATTATTACTCAAAAGGAAATATTACACGAAGATGCAAAATGGTGATGATGTGATGGTGTTAATAATGGAAAGGGATTCATAGTCACTTACGCTGTAAGTATTCGTATAAACATCTGCGAAGACTAGTTATATTCTATGCACGCAAACCATTGTACTCTATTAGAACAACGATGGAAAGAGGATCAAATAATTTCCACTTGAAATTCTAATCGAGCAAAGAAAATCAATTTTTCAAGCTCTGAAAAACGGGTCGAATTGAAATTGATAATTTGATAAGTTTATCTGGTCAATGTGTAATGCATGTAGTATATTGGATGCAATCAAGTAGAAAATTTCTCTATCGGTTCCTGTTCGTTCAAAATTTATTGTTTTGTTGAAAGCAGCTGCGAAAAGTGGAGAGGATGATAAATTCTTTTGGTAAATATGTATGAGGATTGGAAATATAGATTTATTCCGAGAACCAAAAAATTATCAGATACGGTAATAAATTATGTGTCAGTTTTTGATTAAGCTAGATTGGGTGATGGGAGGTGCATTTGTCATTTGGAACAATGAAGTTTATTTCTTTGGGAGATTGATCCCACTTAAACGCCACTGTATAGGACACTACACTCATTGTCAATATGGTAAGCATCAATTTAGGGATGCATGTGGGTAAAGCGATACATTTCTTTAAACTTCAAGAGAGAGCCTTTAACACACATTTTAAAAGGGACTATAACGGATATGGAAAAGATAGGCATGCCAAAGAATATTTTTAAGCTTAAAGCCCACGCCTGTAGAAACAAAAAAATACCTACTTGAGTCTGCCAAGAAATGTTATAACGTTAAAAAATTCGGAGTTTTTTTCTCCCCAAAAGCGTTTTGTAATTCCGTGAATATTACTTACGTACACTTCTATCCCCTTGCATTTTTATTACAATTTTGATAGCACACTTTTCACTGTATCCTTATGATAATCTGTTGAGAGGGTGCAGTAGGAGCAACATGCGCATCAACAATTCACAACTTGTAGAAATATTTTCGAGGAATCTCATCAGACCAGTTTGATTTTTTATTCATGTGTGAAGGATTATTACTTATGTACACAATAAACCTTGTCAAAAATATTGTTATCACATGGTGTGTGAAAAAATCATTTTATTTCGTGATTTCAAGATGATCATCATCGTATGTGTGTATTGACGATGATTATAATGTGATTTGATGGAATTCGTATACTTATCTGAAAACATAAAGTATTGCCAAAGGTATCTTGCACCCAAGCAGTCTGCGTTAGTGCCCGATAGGCATTCCTAATGCCATATTATTATTTTTTAGTCATCAATTCAAACATCAAAGCAAGTTTCATACTTTTCAAACTGTTCTCGTCTCTCTCTGATTCGTGTTTGTGTACCATAATCCGTTTTGAGTTGAATCGAATGAAAAAAGTCTAAATATTGGTAAGCCGCATAAGAAAAAGTTGACGATAGCTTTGTCATCTGTCCCACCACCACCATCTCCCACCATCATCATGTCTGCCAAGTTTTTTTTATCATTTGTCCTTCAATCGCAATCATCATCAGGATCATAAAATCATTTGCATAATCCTGAAAAAATGTAGATAGCCAGAACCAACTGCTTCAAATAATGTCTCTCTCCTAGTCTTTTTATCTGATAGTTATAGTTTACACAGTCTGCGCTGTCACCGACCTAAATATTTCCAAGCTAAAGGAATCTATTTCGAAAGTAATCTTCACAGTAGGGATAAGTTCCCTTGTTGAGAATAAAGTTATTGGAAAATCACTGCACTCTATTATGATCCCCTAGATGAAGTCAACCGTATAGTATAAGTATGACATACTTCTTACATAAATCCGTAAAAAGTATTTTAAAATTACTTCACCACTAAACTACTTACTTAAGCCATATTATGTATGCAATGTAAATGGTACTTAATGTCACTTATGTACGTAAATGTGTACATTGGATAAAATATATAGCCTATATATCGACTTAAGTATACGACTTGTATAGTACATATGTACTCTAGTATAGCGCATTACTTGAAAGGGAGTCGGTGAAAACTTAAGTATTTAATTTATTGCAGTGATCATTGTTTTTGTAGTACTAAACTAACAATACTTTGCTCGGAATCTTCACAAAGAATTGTTTATGGTAAAGAACGTGCCCACAATCAAATAATTACGCAATTAATGGAAATCCTAGAAAACTTCATGATGTATAAAATGTGGAAAAAGTTATTGCTCGTCTTTGTACCAATTGTACATTTACGATGGATGAACATTTATGTAAATTTCTTTGTAGCTAAAATTCCCAAGTAAACCATTATTGTACACAGTAACCAAATTTTCGCTCGGTATGTGTGTAGTTATATAAAATGTCGTCGTTTTCAAGTATTATTTACCCATCACGAGTGTGGTGTGTAGTGTATAAGATTTAAAAACGGATCACAATTCTAAAACTATTATATATTGTGTCTTCGTTTTAACCAGCTTATAAGACCCCGTGTTTGTAGCATTAAGAAAGTTGACATTCAACTTTAAAAATAAGAAAAACCGATTGTCCTCTGTTTGCCGATATGTTATACTGAGCAGATTATTTATGAAGATAAATATTTATGAATATAATAACAGAAAAATAAAAGAATAAACGTACTTGAACACATAAAAGTTGACTTGTTTCATTTTCATTTTGTTAAACTAAGGAAAAGTCCTCGACAATATTGTAAGTTCTTAAGGAGCATTTTTCTCTGACAGCTACAAAAATATACAAGATCATGATGGAGGATAATCCTTTAAAAACTAGTAATTGGTTCCATTCATGCGTTAGTGATATGATGGTTAAAGGAAATACAAGACTCACTTTCTCATTCCCTTGTAGAAGTTTTCCATTCAAGGGAAAGGTATATTGGTAAACTTGTCAATTGTCTTATCATGACACTAGCAGATCAGAGCTGGAGTACATAATCCTCAGAGAAAAATTTAACAACATTAAAAGTTAAGCATTGTATGCATTTATTTGTTGAACACCATTGAATCTCATATACTCTGATACAAGTGCATTTTATATGAAAGTCCATGTGTGGGACAGTTTTAGGAAAGAAACCCCGTCAAGCATCATCTTCCACGTGATTGAACTCCTTGAAAGGAAGAATCACATCACATCACTCTACATTATTAACAGCACAATACAATCTAATAATGAGCTATTCTTTTCTCCTTTCTTTCCGAACTACACGAATTTAGCCTTTTAAAAGTCATTCCTAACGACATTATTTGTGTATCTGACTAAAACTGTCAAACCATGAAAAAGAAAAAATCCAACTTTTGGGGAAACACCACTCCAAACTTACCCTCATTTGAAGATTTACATTGAGTAATTGTGAGAATATTTTTTGTGCATAAAACATGGGTGGGACCTAAACCAGAGTTTCCTAATAATCGAGCTCATTTATTGAACTCAACCCTTGAAACGAGACCATTAAATTGTAGACATAGGTTGACTTGTTTCTGGTGACAGGTGAAGAAATGGGATGAAATGAGACTGGTGACGAGGGAAGAAAAAATGTGTGACAGTAAAAATGAATCTCACTTATTAGTTTTCTTACCACTTTTGTGTAACAATGAATCCAGAAACGTGTAAGAATATAGAAATGATCCATGTCATACGTCAAAATTTGACTGCAGCCTTGTGTTCTTGGGTGAGTTGACGCTGTCAATGTCTCTTGTCTCCTCATGTCCCACCGTGAATAGTTGGGCACATTTAAGAGCCGAGAATGAGCTGTCGTATGCGTATCCCACACACCAGTAAAAAACACAGCTCTCGAACGTAGTAACGTAGCATAGGAGTCAAAGTGACTGAAAGATTATGAAGGCTTACGAGTGAATTATTCACCGGGTTTAATTTGCTCAAGGTTCTACAAACTCACTGCGCTCGTAAACGACACAAATATTCCATTTCAGAAACAAGTTTACTTGCAATTAGTGACTGTGTGTGGTTTCTTATGCTCTCAATTTACACCAGTGCTCGCTTCACAAAGATGAGATGGAAGGAATCGGGTAAATGTAGCAAACATAAACTCATTATATTCCATCTATTAAAAGGTAAAATTAGTCGTGTGTTGGTAAAACGCGATAGTTTCTATTTTCCACAAAAAAGTGCCCTCCTCCTCATAATGATCATTTATACAGAAGCAGAAAGCAAGTAACTTTTTTCTTTCTTCTTCCCAGGCTTAATTATGTTGTTGTCAGATTTCTCAGCATGGCCAAGGAGACAAGGGTACTTATGAGCCTTGCGGGGGGCTGTTTTTGTTTAAATAAGCTTAGACTAGTTCCAGTCAATCATTTCTTTGTAGGCTCCAAACAAATAAGCTTGTGAGTATATATAACTTCATCATAGATTAGAACAGGTAAAAGCCCTTCATCGTATCACATGATACCTGCATATATCACATGTTGTGAGGTCATTATTAACCTACTCCACCCATCCTCATGTTTCCTCTTCTTTTTTTTCTTGGACCATGTCACCCCAAACAGAAGTTGGTATAAATTCCCTTACACAGTGTACAAATCACATCAAGGCTCTCTGCTCAGGCCTGACTGAAGATTAGGATTACAAGTAGAAAATGTGGTACCGACTTGGTGGGTCCTTCTAGTCGGAGACAGTATAAATGCTGGGAAAAGCATATAAATCGGGAAAACAATACAGTACATGTGAGAGCCCCACTGTTACAATTATTACACGGTTTGGTTAACACGTGATTATCTTTTTATCCATTTTCCTTGTTTTTAACTAAATCAAGCAGAGACAGAGGTGGACTCACTTTTTTAATCGCTGTCCCCTTGTCTCCACTTGTTTTTATGGAGCAAATGGAAGATTGCTCGTGAGTCGTGGGAGCGGTTTTGGTGTCTGGATCATCGATATGGTATTAGTTTAACCCAATAAGTCTTTTAATCCTAGTCCCGTCATGAAAACCTCCTATTGAAGTCGGTAGAATGTTTCCGCATTTAGAGTTTTTATGGGAAAAATCTCCGTGTATAGATTTGGGTAGTCAGTCAGTATAGGCTCCTGTGGGAACTTAATTACGCCAAGACCCTTTTGACAATGTTTTCAGTTTAAGTAAGTCAAAACATTGTTAATCAAATCGTGAGAAATTTCAATCATATAAGCTACTAAACTTTATTAGACTCGTTGGTGTTAGCTTTTTTGAACACACTAGAGGTGATACTGATAACAATCGCTTATGGCATTTGTTCCTTTTGGCATCACATCCAAACAATGTGCTTAGCATTCCCACCGTATTCGTTTTAGAAAATCAGAATGTAGCATGGAGTGTGACGTTTTGTACTCATATGCGAAAAAATATTTAATTATAAGCCTACGAGCTCATAGACAGCATGAGTCCAGTTATATCCGTAAGTTATAATGAGTTCTTTGCAACTCCTTTGGATTTACAAAAATGAATAAAATATAAGGGGACCAATGTTAGAATGACATAACACTCGTAAACACACAAAAAGTACGTAATATCCACTTCGACTACGGCAAAAAGTTAACTAAAACGGAATATTGAATTCCAACCACAAATCATGTGATTTCTGACAGTACCCGTACGTTTTTTACATCCCCTTGTTATCTGCTTTTGTAAACAGAGTCAATGGGAATGAATGGTATGTGTGTTTTTCTCGTTTGTACTTTTTTATTCCCGATGAAAAGGCTCATCCACGCATGAAACAAAAAAATATATTCTGTGGCACGATTATGAATGTGATTTTGGTGAAGTTCCATGTGCCCCGGACATTGGACATGTTGCATCCGAAATAATACCAGAGCGTATGCACCACCTAAATGAAAAGGATGTTCCTTCACTCTAACAATAATGATGATGGTGGTGTGTTCCTATTTGAATAAATGTGCTTATTCGAAGCATTTTTGTTCCATTGAAAAAGAGCATGATGCACGTATGCATGCATGCATGAGAAGTCATCATAATGATGTCAATCTGATGATGATGAGGATTACGCTCGTTTCTGTTATTGCAACCAAATTAAGAGGCGACAAGATTCCATTCCTTGTTGATGTAAATGGTTGAACGGCTGACTGACTTAAGGACATGCATGCTTGTAACCAGTGAAAAACACTGAGCAGTGTACACCCTTTTATATTTTAATATTTATTTATGAAGTGGATAACACCCTTATGAAACCATCGTCGGGGTGTTAGTGCTTGTGTTCTTAGTTCTTAGAATATGAGAAAATATACCTCTCACTCTTCGAAAGTCGGTTGTTCATGCGCCAACGGACTTTTGCTTATCGTTGTCATCATCATCCCTTGTTATTGTTATTATTACAAGTACCCCCTTTATTCTCACCATTATCACCAGTAACTTGCTGCTCCATGTTTTTCTAGTCGTGTCCGCAGGGTAAACAGACGAAACCCGGATTGTATTCTCAAATAACCCGGTTCGTGTGTTTCTGAACATTTTCCTCATGTAACCTTATAGCAGTGAATGAACTTATGAAATTCATCCTCTGTCACTTTTTGCCTATAATGAAACAGATTATGATACAGCAAAGCAGCAATGACAACAATCGAACCTCATCATTTTCAGAAAGGGATGAACTCACTGTCAGCATATATCATGGATTTCAGTAAAATCACTATTATATCCTCATTCATTTTTTCCCCCTGTCGACCGACTCAATTTGTGGCTGACTGACTTTCGGAATCGAGATTGTAGTGCTAAAATAATGAGACTGGGAAAAATGAGCACGATAGCACGAACCATACATTGCTTCTCATACTAACCCTAATAGAGGTTCATTCAGTCAGAGCTTACAAGAATCTTGTAAAATTGTAATCTGTAATATTCGCACAAAGGGAAGTTTATTCCAATCAGAAAAGATCCCTCGTTACTCTGTAACTGGTAATAAACAGATGATTTGCAGTTCCACCACCAGCAGATTTGGATATTCTCACGAGTCGAGTCGCGCAAGGGACAGCGGGTGGGCTACTCTGTCCTTCCTCAGAGGGGTTTCTTGTTTTCACGATTGTGTCACATTCACAGTTATAACATATTCTTTCATCATGATCCACTATTAGTTTTGCCATCATCAACAAAAACTATAACAATAAATGACAAGAAGACTCGCTCAAACTCTTTTGCTGTGATTTACAAGTATGAACCCATAATAGAGATGTAGAAAAATCTCATGTATCATGTTTTCAAGTTTTTGCATTCATTTTCTAAATCCCAGCAACATGGGGCTTGATTCTTGTAACCATTTAGTGGGTTACTTTGCGCAACTAATTTTTATTGACATACCTGAACCTGGCAAGCCTGGTCCTGGCCACCGCTGTATTTATGTAAGGGTGCTTACAGTTGAGTAAAAAAAAGTCCTTTCAATTTTTTTCAGTTTAGACATTCACAACGCACACATAAAAATCATTAGGACAAACACCTTTTTTTGCCTCATCTTTGGTGTTGATGTTTCCTGAGAAAAAAAGTCAATCTTTACCCAAAACAAGGTTTAACATTTCTATTACTACCTCTCCCTGGAACAGTTGCAGTAGGACATGTTTGTTCCCAGGATGTTTGTTGACGGCAAGGAAAAAGGGACGTTATCGACCCTTAAGTTGAGACACCCCCCTACCGAGACACCCAGCAGAAGAAAGGTGGACGCTGATAATGATAGTATAGATGATATTGGCACTTTTTCTTCTCATTGTGGGATACCTTCCTGAGAAAAGTAAGCAAACTGTGAGGATTCTTTTCTGAAAAAGGGAAAAGGACTGTAGCAGAATGGGCAACTGGAAAGGATGAAGAGATCATTGTAGCACGTAGTTGTCTGCATTCATGAAGGAGGAAATATTCTCATTATTTATCTGTTTCCCATTTCGCCAAAAACTTTCCTGAGACATCTGTATTAGTGACTGGGTCTCTTTGTGCATCATACTTGCTATTGTGTCATCCTCGCATTAGGAGGTAAACTCTCCATTTTTCACTTGAAAATCCTCCCTACATAAATTAGCTTATGTAAAGCTTTCAGTCAAATAGTCAATAAGTCACAGGAAAATTTTGTATAAGCAGATAACTTCCTGATGCATCATGATCGCTTCGTATTGTTATAGGATAATCGTTTTCAGTTCAGAAATGGGATTGGTGCAAATGTATAACATCCGGAAAGTTTGTATTGAAATGTAACAATTATATGAAAACAATAGTTGTCAGAAACCTGTGGAAAATCTTAAAGAAATGAAGATGTGACGGGAGGGATCACCGCTTTTGACTTACTGAAATTAAGGAGAAGTATGCTCAAGACAAAAAAACAGTTTTTCAAAGTTTGACAGCCAGTCCTTTTGAAGTAGACTTGCACTGAAGTTACAGGAATCTATAGTTTCGTCGGCATTTTCAGTGGAGCAGTGACTTGTGGACTCTGTGTACTGTCGGCTGTTCCTTGAGATCACATAGTGGACAACAATCATCATTAAGACGGAAGACTTTTGAATGCACGGTAGCTATCCACTGCCTTCTGCCATTCATCTCCCTTTCTTGATCCCCTTTGACTTTTCGTTTGCTTGTGTGATTGTAATAATAAGTTATTATGGTCATGTCATTCTTTTTTGGTAACTATTTTCCAACAAACATTCAAACATATTACATTAGGTGACTTCTTTCAAATCCTTTGAAAAGGGCACCGCCATCTCCTTAGTCATGCAATGTGTGTTTATGCATTCAGATTAAGACTAGAGGGACAGGAATTGCAGTAGGAGTTTTGTTTGTGATGGCGATGATGATGACATCAACACCAAAAGTTAACCCCCATTTCTTCAGTATAATCTTTATATTCGACCTTTATGTACTTTTAGTTCGTACTGTAGTACACCGGTGTTAATCGACATATTGAAAAATAGTCCCACAAAGATTTCTTGCACACGCTTTTCAAGCTAAGAATTATGCCTTGGAAATTTTGAACGGAGCAAAGAAATTTCACAAGTCAACGTGATACTGATTCATGAGCCGTGGACAAACGGAGCAGCGAATGGAGAATGACTTTTCGAGATGAAATGATGGCCACATCCGTAAAAGAACAAGACAGGCTTTTCCTCTCTTCCATAATAAGAATAATCGTTTGATGTACGCAAAGAGCCGTACAAAAGCTGAAAATCTCCTTGTCCAAAAATCCAGACGAAGAAGCCTATTTGCTTACATTAAACTGCTACACATCATGCCTTACAAACTGTGGGGCTTTGTATTTTTGGCTCTTTTGGATTAGGAAAATAGAAAGCAGTAGGCATAAGCATATCATCAAACGAGATTTAGGTAGCAGCAGCATAAAAATGAAATGAAGAGATCATTCCAAATCCCACGTTACATTTTTGACTTTGCCTTATTTTCTTTGAAGCAAGCGTTTATACCTTATACTAAGTAAGTACTACTATGGGTTTTTTTGTATTCTTCTGTGCTTTTAAGAAGGAAATCCACCGACTGACTTGTGTACATGGATTCGTTTGAAGGTATATCAGCAACTGCCCGAAAGCCGGCTGTTGTATGAAAAAAATGAATATAAAACATTCGTAAAGTTTAGCTGGCAGGGTTAGTCGGTCAAATGAAACGGTTGAATGAAAGGATGAAATAGATAGATCAACAGAGATGAAGAAGAGAAGATGGAGCAGTATTTTCTGGCTTATTGACTCGGGAAGAATAAAGATGTTTAAAGCTGAAAATGTATGGAGAGGAATGTCAGAGTTGGAATGGTGAAAAACGGAGTTTAAAAGGCTTATTTTAATGCTAATGTATACAATTCACATAAAAGTTGACAACACTTTAAAGGAAAGCGTCCAGGAAAACGTCAGCATGGAATAACACCCTATTACATGTGTACCTACAAACTACGATGTGAATGCTCATGCTCAGTGTTCTGCTCAGATTCACATTTGTATAAATAAATCCTTATTACTGGTGAACATAACCCTTTCTGGTCCTCCACATTTCATCTCTTCTCTCGCTACCCTTTTTACTTTCCGCCCTCTTCACTCATCTTTGCTTATTGACTTCTCACTCATCCGTACTTTCGGTAATTTGGTGTTAATATGTAACCATCTATGTATATTGGGGCTAAAGAAGTATTTATCATCATCACAACTTTAGCTAACTTTTAAATGCCCTCTTATCTTCCAATAATATCCTTTTTCGGAATCTTTTAAGGATACGTCAACTTCTAACCCTCTCCCACTCACACACCACAAAACAAAGATTGAGCATTGTTGATTTGAGAAAAGAGTGATGCCGAAAAGTGTAAGGGAAGCTCAAAGTAACCGACACATAATTTGAATAATAAACCACATTTTGTGGTAAGTGTAACAAGGAGCTTACTTTAAAAACAAGGCTTGCTCACTTACAAAAAAACCTTGCGCATTCAACATAAATAGGCAAAAGTCAGCATTTATGAAGGATTTCAACTTCATCCATGCTCCGATGTGGTAATCCATCATCGATTGCGGTTTTTAGGAAACCGCAAAAGAAAGTGAGAAAAAAAGATACACTCGTCAGGAAAATCCCCAGCGTTGGCTGTTTCTAGTTGTCCTCTTTTGCCTTACCCCAAACCAATGCATCATCAGGAGGAAAAATCGGAAATGTTGAGAAAAACACGCCTTAAATGAGTGCATGATTCATCTCCTTTGAAAGTGAAGAGGTCACAATATAAAGGAGCAGCCGAAAGAGGTCAGTTCAAGGCTTGACAATGGTTAAACTTTTTAGGATAGAAAATTCCAAAAGCTTTTGAGTGCTGGAACTACTACTTTTTCCTACTTACTGTTACTACCTATAGTTACATGTTGCATGCCATGTCAAAGGGTTATGTTGAATGCAGTATTCATATATACTTTTGAATGCATATACATTTTTATAATTTACCTAAGCTGTGATGCAGGTGCATGAAACGCAACGGCGAATCTGACATAGCATTGATATCTCACGCAGAGCATCTTCGATGGAATTCCCTACCATAAAAGAAGTAATCACAATATATACGGATTAAATTACTGATTCCTGTGTATGGGATTACGTATTACATTCCTTGTAATATTTCTCTTTTTGGATGAGTTGTGAAGTAATACATATTTTCGTTTCTGGTCTGGTCAGGTGTTGGCGTGTAGGATTATTGGAATCTTTGAGGTGTAGCAAATGGTGATGTTTGCACTCGATAAAATTTGTCCATCAATTTTTTACATATATTTTTTTATACATAATAGGATTTTTAATACACAGCCAAGGCATGCTTACTCGCATACCTCCGTTTTCATTGTTGCTCGTTCATAGTGGACGAGTTGATATGGTTGTTGATATATGTTAGAAGGAACATTACTAAAACAGATATATTGAAATGCAAATAACTTTTGCTTGCTCGCACAGCTGGTGTTTGTTTGTGTGTTATGTCCAAGTGTGTGCGAGTGAAGGCGGTAGCCTTTTGAGCACTTTTTTCTCATTACCTTCCTAATCATGATCAAGATGAATGATGGCCTGATGTACAAGATATTGTAATAAAATAATGATAATAATATGCAAAATATTTTCTTCCTTTGAGAGTCGTTAGAGATGTTTTTCTACATGGGATGAAGACTATTGAGAAATGGTTAATACTGTCATGGGCAATCCTTGTATCCATGAATTTGTAATTATTACATGTTGTAAATTGTAACCCCAAAGCCCGTTTATGTACATATTTTTCTCAGGATTATCTCACTTAATTTACGAGTATTATAAACTCAACTTACATATATGAGATTGAAAAATTGCAAACTTGACTTCTCAATATCAATATATACTTTTTAAATTTATTTTGAAAACAGGTAAAAATTCGTCACGTTGCATAAGGCCTTTTATTTAAATCTAAACCGCTTTAAATCTGAGCTTTTTTACTTTGCAATGTAATTATGCGCAGTACCTTTTATCAGTTTATGTAGGCAGAAGGGTGAAGGGAGTAAGAGTTACTATCATAAGAAACAGCATAAGCGTATTAATAAATATTTACACACATTCTAATGTTTTATCAAGTTTCAAATAATGCACATACGCTGGCATCCTCAGTCCGACGCGTGATAATTAATCACTGTACCCTGTAGTTTTATGTCATTTTGACGTTGAGGGTAAGTTGAACAGAATGGCAGTCTATCGAGACAGTAACAACAATCATCATACAGTGGAATATTTAAAGCTGGATGATGGAATAATCACGACGACTATTATTATTTCAATCATTTCGATATTGTTCAATGTGAATAGTGAAAACGAAAGCAACACATCGATCGACAATGTGTATCAATATCGTACAATAATTTATACAAGTTGCTACCAGATCATTCGCATTTTCAAGGTTATATTATGTACACATTCATATTCATCTAATATTTACTTATTGTAAAATTCGCCATTCGTGCGATAACTGTGAACAAAATAGTCATACATATCAAATCAACCAACAACAAAAAACACATCAAACAAATCCTTACAAAGTAACTCATAATATCAATTGAGAACCTTCAGCACTACAAAATAGGTTGATCACATTGATGGAGAGAAGGATATTATGCATGTGCCTGTTATACGCATTAAATGCAACTTGACTAACGACTTTAAGCTAGGGTGAAAATGCTTCTGATAAGTGAGATAAATATTTGTCATTGTTTATACATCGTCATAAAAAGTGACAGAGACCTTTCAAGGATCCACAAATTCATTTATATCATTCGATTCAGTAAGTAAGCGCACATCCAAGGGTAAAAGGGAAGGTAGCTGCGTTTAAAAATACCTTATAAAAATGCCAACCATCAACCCTAAAACCCCATAGATGCCTATGCATACCTTGTTCACTCAAAAAAAATACAGAAAAGAATGAGCCGAAAAGTTGTATAAGAGCAAGCAGGACGGAATCATAATGAACCATCATTTATTTCACATGGTTGATCATGATCGTCGCGGTCGGTTTTTGGCTTTTATTCTAACATTAAACAAGGGCAGCATTTTTTGTTGCGTTTGCGCATGTATTATTCACTCATATTGTGCTTGTCACACGATAAATAAAATGTCAAGTTGAAGTCAGTATCTGAAATGGGGTATTATACGGCTTATATGTGGTACGCACAGTGCTCTGACAGCTTAGCTGATTTCATTTTGATTCAATTCATAACCTAGGCTTTTAAAATGTTTAGTGGCCTAACAACAAATCAATTGCATTGCATCCCTATGCAGCCATCCCTTCCCTAACAAAGCTGACAGGTAGACCCTTACTACAGAACATCTTTATTTGGATTACTGCATTCACAACATGCTCATATCTTTGAGGTTTCACACTTACATAACTTTAAGTGCAGCCGACAGAAAAATTTCAGCCTTGTATTTTTGCCTTCACAGGAAAGTACATATCTAACTCTACCTCGATAAAAAAAATCAACGGCTATATTTTCCTTATGTTAACATTCTACTGAATCCTTGAATCTGCTGAAATAGAGAAATAGGGAATTTCTTCATATTCATAAGTGTAAATAGCCACAAAAAAAGGCAGCAGCTAAAACAGGACACAGTCAACAGTAACGTAATTTTGAGCTATTGTTTTGCTGACGAATGTCACAAATATGAACGTCATTTAAGCATCTGTAGCGAGCATTTTCAACTACATGGAGAATAATATCTACCGACACACACATAGAACTCACAAATTAAAATATGCATGCATACCTACTACCTACATATATACAACCAATATCTATAGAGCGTAATTAGATTCTGGCAGATAGAGAAATTCCGTAAGTGGCAAGAATGCTTTTTGTGGTATATTTCCTGGGTTTTTTTTATTATGGGTTACGAACGACGAGCTGCAAATCCGATTGAATTTACTGGGGTGACGTTGATCTGAATTTAGTGGGATAAAGGGAATATGAATAGGGTTAGTGCTGTTAGCGGCCCTTTTCCTTTTCACCAAATAAAACCGATAAGAACATTCACAACAACGGGCATAGTAATACTCAATGAAAGAAAAAAATCACAGGGAACCCCTGAAAGACACGTTTATTTGAAGTCTTTTTTTGAAAATTCTTTTATTCCATCTCTTTCACAGCCAAAAAGCCGAGCTCACGGTTAAAGTAATATAAATGCATGGAATGGGCAAAACGATTGTCCCTTTTTGTCTTGTTTGGTGTACTTCACACATGAGCACATGAATAACAACAAATAGATATGTGGATAAATAAATA
This sequence comes from Sinodicranocentrus sp. ZH6, assembly GCA_027743935.1. Classification (NCBI taxonomy): domain Eukaryota; kingdom Metazoa; phylum Arthropoda; class Collembola; order Entomobryomorpha; family Entomobryidae; genus Sinodicranocentrus; species Sinodicranocentrus sp. ZH6. The sequence continues at coordinate 2,866 of JAHZNA010004923.1, read as the reverse complement.
AATAATAATCATAATACCTTGATCTGCACACACACTTCGTGTGAGTGTTCCCCAAGTAAAAGAAGAATACATAGCGTTTGGATCGTTTGTATGTGTCAAGAACAATGGCACCCTAGATTGTGTTGAATATAGAGATGTCAACGACAAGATTTTGAAATGGGAATCTCAGAGCAAAAAAGGTGCGACGAACTGAGCCATACCCTTTAGTGGATTTGAATAGGAAAAGCTGGCATAAATATGGAGAATACGATTACGATCATAATGTACACTGTCGAATATTGTGTATTTGTGCTCACCTACACATTTTGAATCCTTTTAAAGTACATCATATCACAGCACTCAAGCATGAACCAAAAGTTACCTTTTGGTAAATTAGCCATACATTTAGTTCTGGGTGGCAATAAAGAAGGCAAATTTAATGTATATTTCCCATGATGTCTATGAATCTCATGTGCCATCTGAAGTTGGAGAGTTCTTACAATTGAATTCAAACGGGAAGGATAACATGCACAAAGATTGATGTGAGAAAGGTACATAAATAATAAATTAATCTTGAATAGTGATCGGAGAAAGATAAAAACTTCAAATTCATAATATTTTTGCCACTTTGTAGCAGTTGCAGTTCCTTCACCAGTTAACCGATGCTCAAACGAGGAGACAAAGTGTTTAAGAATATTTTGCGTTCATGTTCAGCAAAATTTTGTTTCATAAATTTAGAAAACAAATTCCATCCAGAAAATAACCTCGACTCAATGATGGTTTCTACATTTCTAAGATCTCTTTCAATTATCTATGTAATATGCTCTTAAACTCATCAAACCCCATAAGGGCTAGGTCGAGTCAGCAGGGAAATTATTAAGAATTACATGAGATCTACGGATTTTCATGCATTCTTCCTTTGATAAAGGTATGCGGGCATGTGTGTTAGAGTCGGTTTGTAGTCACACTTCAAGGGATCATGGCAGTGACGCGAACACAATACGTAATCTTGAATGGTTAGCTACAGTGATGTGACGACGATCACGAGGGAACTACTGCTGGGCTAACATGGGCAAAGTAGCATATTTTACACCTATTCCCCAACTAAAAATCCACAAGAGCAATAGCAGCAAGCAACACTCACACCGACTTGACGGCAAAGGTTACAATGATTCGGCTAACACATCATTATTACCCACACAACTATATGAAAAGAACCATGAGCTGGGTATATAGTAAAGTAGGCATATCTAGTGTTAGTTGAACGGCTTCACAAGAAAGGTGTTTGGAAAAAATGTAATTTATTCACCCTGGGAAGCCAATATGTTCCAAGTACGTGGGTATATTAATGGAAATATTTTGGCCGAAAAAAGATGAAAAGTATGAAAACTTCAAAATGAGGGAATGGATATCATATGACTTTATTGTTATTACGTGTTCATTTTTAGATATCTTGTGTTGACGGAGCATAATTCAGCTTAAAATGTATCGTATACCTTAAGAAAAAATTCATCCAGGATAAAATGCATGAACATCTATTTTACAGAGAATCGTCAATACATATAGAGATATTGAACCACAAACCACTACTAACGGAGTTTTTTTCTCTGATGAGATTGTGAAATGTTATATCCTTTATTACTGCAGGGATTTTTCACGCCGGCTATTCTCGCCAGATCAACTGCTGCTGGTAGAATGATTGTTATTAACATAAACAGTGGAGAACAAAATCCCCAAAGGCACTTTCGATGCGCCTCGCTGTCTGGTCAGTCGCTCGCATCTGAGACTTGAGAACAAGGCATAGCATGAAAGTAATATCTATAAAAATTGATAAAGTATTATTTCATCCCATGTGGTGGTTACATTACGATGAGGGGAGAGAGGTAGTAGTCATATTTATTACTGAATGAAGATGATCTTTCTAGGAGAATGGATTACAATATTATATTTTCATATCGTAAACATTCTTTTACTGTTAAGGAATCCCTTCGAAAGACCGTCATATCATCATCCGTGAAATCGGCTTTTAAAACTCAAGAGGAAGAGTTGACGACAAGTCATGCCGAGATGCACTAGACATTCCATTTTTATTCTCTTGTTGCTCACTGAATTCCTGGATAACATCCTTGAACGTGGCTTGCCTAAAATCTTTTTTATGAAAAAAATCTATAAATTTCAAGTATTCATTGCCACTCTGCTGGTGTTTGGTCATTTAACATTTGCTCACTGAGCTTTTGTTGTAGCTGTTTGTGTTCTTGAAAACTCAATAAGTTTTCCAAAGTTATTTTCTTTTACGAAGCGAGAAAAATTTCCCAACACTGGAAAATACAGAAAGTGATGATGTCTTCGAAGTCATTGGCTATTAACAGCCATTCAAACGGTATAAAAGGGATGGTGATGGTGTGTCGCGGAGTAAGTCGCAAAGGCAAATTCGATACAGTACCACCGTCGTGAAATATGTGCATTGTGTGACGAACGGCGCGGCTACAAGCAAAGTACTTACTAAAAGAGATGATGATTACTTTCAAGCATACAAAAAGCACGTTATACATTTACCCCGCCTACTTTCAGGAATGATGTCTCTTTTCTCCATTCTTTGAGTAACCCTACTGATTCTTTGTAAAAATGAGCCTGTCTACAGCTTTACTGGTGGTGTGGAGTAAACAGCTTTTCGTAAATGTGAAATGTGACTTTTTGGATTCAGAGAAAAGTTTCTCAAGTATAAATGACTTCATTTTTGTACCTGTAAAAATCGCGCAGATTCAGAAGACATCTCACTCAACTAAGGTGAGACCGACACATCACTTAGAATAATGTAAGGCGTTCAGGTATGAAATCTGGAATTATAAGATCAAGATATGATGTAGGTAGAAAGGTTTCCTTTGAA
>JAHZNA010004922.1:0-17784 GCA_027743935.1 Sinodicranocentrus sp. ZH6 | reverse complement strand
ACTCCAAAGCCGACTCCTTCACTAAATATTGAAGTCGGCTAGCCGACCCCCTTAACCCGACTCCAAAGCCGACTCCTTCATTAAATACTGAAGTCGGCTAGCCGACTCCTTTACTAAATAATAAATATAGCTACTTTCGTTTGTGCAACTCGAATCAAACGACTCGACTCATTATTATACGTCATCCAGTGTTTTTAGTGCAAACTAAACTACTTAGAAGTAGAATACAAATAACTTTATGCTAGAGAGCGGTGTGTGTCATTAGGGGTTGAACGTACCGTTCATGTACATGTACAAGTAATAGGGTAAATGACACATGCACATTTTGTTATAACTTTAGCCACTTTTGTTGTATGACGCCGTCATGCTACGTAGTAAACGTACAGACTCGATGTGGGTCAATAAAATGAAAAACGAAATAGTAAGGAAAATGATTATTAAACTACAGTAACTATAACTCCGTAAAACGTAAATGATACCTAAAATTAACCAGTGTAAGGGCTTTAACGTATCCATTATGCACAAAATTGCGTTATATGCCCACGGAGGATTTTGAGTTTTATCGCGAGATTGGTTCTCATTGCCAACAGATCATGAGATGTTTATCACAATTCTTTCCCGATCTGTTTCTCATCTAGATATTACATTTTACCCTCGAAACTCTTAGCATCACACCGAATGAATGGCACACAAAGCTCTGCAATATGTGGGAGGGTTTATGCAAATTTGTAGAATTATGCACCACAATCCTTACATGAATAAGTTTGTTATGAAGATAATAAAAAGTGAAATAACATATTCTAAACTCTAAATGTATTAAATGTGATCTGCTTCCCAAGCGATCACGTTTATGTTACCTAGATGTCATTTTTGAAATGTATAATGCCAACAAGTTGCACTGCTAAGCGCAACCATACATACTAACAATGGAATAAAGAATTATGTGCATACTAGTTATGATGACTCGAATAGTGTTGCTCTTAAAGCTTAACAGCTTCAAAATAATTTCAATAAATAAAAATCTTGCATAAAACATCCCGTATCAACATGCCTTGAAAGAGAGTGGTAGCGTCAGTGGGAATTTAAAACCTCGAGATTCACTTTTCTTCATCAAAAAATCAATTTTTATATTTATACAAACGTTTTACCCTATTCAAGATACCCATGCAAGACGAGCAACAAAAAATGTACTTAGGCAAATAACGTTTTAAGCTGAAGTAGAATTAAAGCATTGGACTAAAATTAAAAACAAGTCTTCGCTTGCTTTTGTACGATTTCATATAGTACCTAATATTGTTCGTTAAATAATTATAATTCTCAATTATATATTATATACGGAAATGCCTAACAAAATACATTCTTTACAGCTTGTAAGAATCTTGGATTATGAAATTGCCTCAACCATAGAAAAAGCACATAACCTGATCCCAACAATGCGTCCTAAGTCATCATCATCTTTTTCATGTGAAAAATCAAACCAGCGAAAGCTCCATACATACATATTTGCTTGCTTGCAACACGATTACATTCTTTTGGGAAGAGTTTCTGGACAAAGTCTTCTTTTCATCCCTTCTTCAAATGCATGGGTGTAAGTCCAAACTTTGTGAAGCTTACTTGACAATTATCACAACCAAATTTTGTTTATAGAATGCTGTCACATCAATTCACAACTTCCAGTGTAATAAAAATCATGATGTAGATTGAAAAAGTGAATAACATTTTCCATGAAAATGCAACACACAATCTACGTATAAATGTCACCCATTACTATTTCCCGTTGTAACACGCAAAGTAGTTGTTTGCAGCCCTAATACTTTGTTTTCTTGGTCTTGTTATATTTTTCATTTATTAAGTTCAGCGTGCGAAAGCTTGTACAACGTCTTCGCATGCTATAAACAACAACACTTACGCCATGCACTGTAAGCCATTCGTAAGATAATAAAATATTATCCGAATTACCAAAGAGAAATAGTTATACATTCGAGAACTGACGTTTTGATCCCCCCAAGTGAGTCATCAGGAAAACCAAACCGTAGTTGTATAATTTAACTGATATTTTTTTGTGCGAACAATATGCGTGGAAGTCACCAACGATTCTGATCAGGCATTTCCTATACTATGTTACAAGTCACCTACTGTATTTTTGGGAAATACTGTCAAGCAACATCATTATTCGTTACAAAAATCTGATAAACGCACAAAGATTTCCTCAATATATGCTTGGGGAATATAACTTACCATAACTGGACTGGTTATAATATTTTATATATCTCACGTAATTTGTGAGCACAATAATTCGTCAGCTTATCATAGAACAATGCAAAAATGACTCATTTACATTCGAATACGCATATACTTGCTTTCTTTCTCAGGCTTTCCTTTTTATTCTTAAAAATCAGATCAGACTGCTTCAAGCTTTCGTTGGTGGCTGTGGTTGATTAAAAAACTGCTGCAGATAGGTTGATTACATTTCAACGATTTTATGTTAACATTAACACGTTTCGGTTAATTTCTCGAAATGGATTTGTTTGACGAAGAAGAATTGGACTCAATTAAAACATTCCTTCGTGTTTTCGCCACAGGTTTATCACGGGCTCAAACTCAAAAGGAAATTCTCCAGCGAAAAGTGAACGTCATGTTGATGGAAATTCGAAACGGTATAGTTCCAAGCCCAGAAACGCTTACAATATGGCTGAAATCATTGTTCAAGAAAAGGAAAAAGAAAAAGAGGGTCGTTGTTTCCCCCGAGAAAGCTTACAACCGCTACTTTCAATTAATTCAAGATATTTTTGGGATATCTCCAGAAAATTTAATATCTGTCCATCAAACCAATGCCACAAAAGAAAAAAAAGGAAGGGCATCATCTAATGAAGGGGCTAGTGCCCCTCCCACATCCAAAGGAAAAAGTGTTGGTAAATCTATCAATGCAAGCAAGATTCTACGTTCTAGACCCAAACGAACTCGGGAAACTTCAGCTAGTTCTTCAAGCTCTTCGGAGGGTAAGTCGTATTGTTTAACACAGCTCCATCCAAACTAATACATAACCCCATACATTTCCTATGCATAAGTAAAAAAATGCGCCAATGCGAAAAAAAGGCTGGACATAAATATTTTTTGGAGCTTGACATTGTTTTGTTTGTAGAAAAAATTGTGAGCCAGCTTTTTTAGCTTTCTTTATAGTTTACGTTGTGAATAACGAAACGTATATTTATTTGGTTATCAGACAATACACCAAGAAACTACAAAGATGCCCTCCGTTCCGCCAAACGACCGAAACAAGCGATTTCCCCAAAACCTAATATTAAGCAAACAAACAAAAACAAACGCAAATGTCGTTCAACTAGCAGTATCGCAACGAAATCAGATCCTTCCAAGAAACGTGGAAAGATAACTAAACATTCAGCAACTTTCCAAGAGAAGCAGATACAAGGTGGAGCTGAAATCCAATTTACCCAACCGGTAACTACAAGTGGCGATACTGAAAAGCCATTTGCATTTTCAAAAGATGTCCAAAGCGAAAACACTCTAGATGCAACCGTTCATGAAGATGTGCATCTTGAAATTTCGAGTGTGCAACAGCAAACCTTCAATGCAAGGAACATTGAGGAAAATGGTATCACATTCCAATTTTGTGAAAACCAATGTGTTGTCGAGGAAAATGCCAACTTACATACAACAAATTATGCTGAACAAGTGCATACTTCTAACAATGACGGATACGAAACCACCATTCTCCCGTTCAATACGGATATCGGTACATTAAATCAGCAACCTGAAAATTATGAAGTGCATCCGCAAACTTTCAGCTCAACGAGAAATGAAAGGGATGAATCCGTTATTTTATTATTTCAAAAAAACTCTGATGTTCAGGATGAATTCAATGCCCAACCTGAATATTTCCTGGCGAAAACTCAAACTTGCAATGAGTTGGACAGTCGGGCAAATGAAACCACCATCTTATTACTTGAAAATCCACCGGGAACTGGTCCAAGTTTCAACTTGCAGCCTTTTATGTCCTCTGATCTTTTGCAAAATTCTCATGAGATGAATAGTGTTGTCAATGAAACAACCAAACCATTCCCTGCAAATCATTCTAATGGAGCAACTGACTTTAACTTAAAAGTTGGGAAATCGGGTAAGCATTTTCAAACAAACGATACTATAAACAGTGGTGTCAACCAGACGACCAAATACTCTGACAATGAGTTTGCGGCTGCATCATGCTTAGCTGCCATGCCGTCAACATCCGCACCCCGTAAACATGATACGGTAAGGTATATTTATATTAAAATAACACACGTTTCAACCACAACAAATAACATTTCAGTTTTTGTTCCACGTTGCACCACTTCAAACAATTCCAGCATTTATACACACAAGACATTGCAAATGGTCAACCCAGTAACTTGCGTGAATCTGATACAAGTAACTCGGTCATTTATGGGGTCAATTTTCTGAACCTCGAAGCAGCTCCAGTAGGTGACGTTGGAATGACCATCATGAGTAAGGTCATTATTGTGCTACCGAGACATAACAAATATAGAAGTAATACAAAAGAATTAATTGAAAGTCACATTTCGTGTCGTAGCGAACTATAATAATCCGACAAACGCCACCATGTACAACGAAGCCCCAACACGGGTTACCAGCGATGTCGTAAATTCCGTTCAAAGATGGATTGACATGCAGCAGTTTGCCAACCACTCAAGCAGTACTGGGGGATTGGTTCAATTGTCTGCTCCCTCTAACCAGCTATACGAGTACAAGATTCGACTATCCGATAACACTCGCGATCGCGCTTCCATTGCAAACATTTGTAACTCTTACGAGAACTCAGTCTACGCACTACTACAAAAGGACAAGCCTGCTGCGTCTAAGGTACATCTTTAAAAATTATAATTTATGTATCGGATACTTACAAAACTAAATGTTAGTTATACGATTTCAAATGCGCTTCATTGCAATGTGTCATGCGCATGATATGGGTTATGACTATGTCTTAAGATAAATTACAAATGATAAGAAGTGAACCTAATAGTAATCATGCCAAATGTTTTCAGTGTTGCAAAATTATTTCATGATAAATATTTAGACGAAACATTTCATGCTTAGATGACGATTAAGTACGACCTAAACTTATTTTAAAATGAAATATGCTGTCCAAATTTGTAACTCGTGTAGTTTATACTAGAATTACAAAAACTCACACAGTTTAATTATAGATATACGAATCAGTTTTACGCATTTAATTTTCTCGTTTTTAAAAAAGTATGTGAATTGTAGCAAAAAAAATTGTATCGACCGTTGTTGGTGGATTTACTTCAATAAATAACAGATCAACTGTTGAAATGTAGTCTTGAGTAGTGTCCAAATAAAGATTTTATGAAGAATTGTGACGTTTGTGTAGTTAATTTAAGTCGTTGAAGCACCCGGTATAACGTGAATGGTATAAGTTAAACATATTATTAAGTCACGAGCTAGCGTGACATGTATATTATAATGGTGGTAAAAAGTAAGTTATTATTAGACTTTTTATGTTTTCTGCAATATATGATGCATAAATATTTTGTTAAAATAAAAAAATTGACATAAGATGATCAATGGCGAAGATTTGTTTTTATTTCCTACATAATTGCAGTACATAACTAACATCAAGACGCAAACTATATCCTTTGCAAACACAGCATGCTGCGAGGATACCAGTTTTCAGTTTACCAGATTTCTAGCTTTCCAAGAACAATGTTTTTAACTACAACATCCAACATTGAATTTCAAATCAACATAAAAGGGCACAAATTCAATACTTCATTAAGTTTCATATTTCTATCCATTCCTAAAGTAACTGTAGGCCAATGTATCAATATTACACCATTAAAAATAACAACGATGAAATATTCGATTTCTACATCTACATGCACTAATTTTCTTTTTCATGCTTTTTAATTGCTGAATTAATACAACGTTTACGCAATACGCGATTTACCTACACTGCGTCACGATCTGCATTCATTTGTGCCCGGTCGTTTATTTCTTCAGCCACCATTCTTCTTGCTTCTAAATGTATTTCATGGTTGTATGTCCGTGTAATCCTTTTGTACAATAAAAACAATAGTTTGGGCAAAAATGATAGCATGCAAACAAGCAGTATTGCAATTAGCATAAAGTAGGCGTCAACAGGAAGCTTGCATGTGTGTATATTGCCGGCGTCAACAGCTTGAACAGTTCCTAACGCCGTGATGACACTCCTTGTCAACGCTTTTAATTTAAAAAAGATGAAGGCTATAAGAAATGTATGTATTGAATTCCACATGTAGCTGGCTGTTTGGTATGGCGTAGGTGTCATTGTGGATTCCGTTGCTTGCTTTTCTGCAAGTATTACGGTGTTGTCGAAAATTTCTTTAGCATGCGAAAATACAGTATCAGAATCTCCATTTTGAAGGAAAGGCAAGAAATCTTTAAGGTGAGTAAATTGAACAGGAAGCATAACAGATATAGATGAAGAAGTAGAAGATTCACAGATTTGCGACGATCCATATCCCAATGTTGCGTTCATCATTTCCAGACGACATTGACATCCAATAAGAAATCTTACTGCACCATACGGTACCACTTCCTTAAGTTGAATCGTTTTGTCTGGGCAGACAATCTCAGCAGTATGTGGCCGCAGATGATTTCCAATAAAAACATTGCTAGAGATTTGACTTATTGCAGGTAAGGAGTTTTGGAAGCACCGAAGTTTGCAGCTCTCTCTCACATCTTCAGCTGTCTGACCGGTTAAAAGTACAGAGGTACAGAAGTTGAAGGAGTCATCCATTGTTTCCTGTTCATGATTTGCACAAGTATTTTAAACTTGTTAGATAAAAGTCATATTTTTACGTAAAGAAAGTCTTTACCATTGGGATTCGGCATAAACCAGTCGTCTGAGGTTTACATGTCTCCAGATCAACTTCGGCCACAGTATACACCTTGTTTAAAAGTAAGTCTTTAATAACGAATCCGGATGGGGTCTCTAATGAGCAGGTTTCCCCTTCGTGTGCAAAATGCAGCACTTTAAATTGGTACAAAACAAAATTGGACGGCCGACGAGTAAGAGGTATAGCAAGTCGTACTAATCCACCTGTGAATTTATTAAAATGTTGTACGATAAGAATTAACGCTTTTATTTCCAGCTTCCATTCCAAACTACTTGTATCACTGCTGATGCAGGTACTAATTCTTTAAAAAAGAAAGGTTTGAAATTACATAACAGTACTTATTGTTGTAAAGGATGTTGTCATTTTACCCCAACCATCACCGGTATATTTAGTTTGTTATTGTACTTTCTTGTTTATACTTTTATCCACTCAAAGCTTTTCAAGTATTGATTAACTCCTTACCGTTTGAATCAAAAATGCAGTCCGCAAGATGAAGTTTATAATATCTTTGTATGTCTTGGATAGGTATACTAAATTCCAAATTAGACGGCATTTCAGCTTTGACCTTTTGAAGCCGAGCCTCTAATAGAGTAGCAGGAACAAAAATAGGTGACAGCTTTTCAGATTTACAACTTTCAAAGGCGGCAAAGTGCATCATGTAGACATTAGTAATGTATAAATAACGAATGACATCAGCGAGTGTATTTTGTTCCAAAAGAAAAGCATCCTGTATTGTCGCAGTTTTTGAGGTATGCATCCTAATTTCATCTTCCAAATGATTTGTAAGCCGCTTTACAGTTTCAGTAGAATTAAGGACATCTCGCAGAAGCAGTCGTGTTTCATCTTGAAATTCCGAAACACGTTTTGGTAAATCCGTAAAAACTTTATACTCTTTCTTGGTTAATGCTTTGTTGTTCGTTAGAAAAGTTAGTATGCTGTTGTCTCCAGTGAAAAGGTACTTGAAAATGTCAATATTTCCACCCGAAGCCAAGGCTTTAACAACTTTCGCAATTGGCTTCAATACAACTTTAATCCAACGACGAACACGGGGATCAAATTCGTTGTCATTGATCAAGATTTTTCTAAGCGCGAGACGTGCCTCGGTTTCACTGACCCAATCAGAACCTGCCGCGTTGCGCATGTCATCACTTGGACCATAGGAACTGACATCTACACCTTTTACGACATTTACCAAACTTTTTGGTAAAATGACCTGTGTGAAGTCCTTTACATCCTTTAAACCTCTAGAAGTCAGAATCCTGTTAACTACAGACATTATGTCCGCAACATCTCGAACACCCTGCTGCATGTTCAGAAATACTTGGCACGCTTCGTCGGTCATGAATTCCTTACAAGCTGGCACCGTAAAGGCTGGAGGATCAGGTACATCTATTTGTTGAATTACGTATATAAAACAGTTACAATGTTAGCTGGTAATGATTTTGATAACTCAAATGTTATTAGCATACCAGGCAATGAGAACAAGATGTACTCCATTTCGGAGAATAGTACGACATCAGGGATTTCTGTAATCTGAGCTCCTCTTGAAACCGTGACTTCTAAGGTGTCTTGCCATTCGTCGATTGTTGCTACACACACGTCGTGTGTTAACCATACCGCAGAAAGTAACCTGAAGGTAATAACTTTACTAAGTTTAAGTCATATAAGCATTTATGTACATTTATGTATAAATAATCACCAGGCGTGGAAAAAAATTCTGAAACTAATAAGTCGTGCGAATAATTCCCTTCGCTGAGTTATCTTTTTGAACGCCATTCACTCTAGAAACATCAACGGCGGTTCTTGTCTTATGTTAACTGGTAAGTTAAAAAGGCACTAAAGCTGGAAACTTTTACTGATAAGCTTTTAGGAAACTCCACATGTAATGTTATCAGGAGTTAAATTCAAACTCGTGGGTTTCTTCGCATCATAAGAGCGACTGAATGAAATTTACTTCCTCATCACATACATATTAGTCATAACGTACAATAAAATACGTTTTTTCAGATTTCAATATGTCGACTTTCTACAACGTTCTCCTCTATCATTTCACCATAATCCCGCTTGCGTGGGTGTTTACGTTGTTTATTCAACAGAAATATGAACCGTGTATACCCAAAAGGACGAGGACGTGGATATGAACCAAACATCTAAAGATGACTCATCCAACGTTCGACAACGTCCCAAAGTTTTGTTCCCTTGATTTGGCAAATCTACAAGTCATTTGCCGATGATATGTTCAGGAAGATGCAAGGGCATTTTAAGATCTCGGTACATCCAGCAGCATGGATGATGAAGTTGTCCAACAGTTTGTCCGAACACTGAAGGAATTATCTGGAGGTGATAAGCGAAGATTAAAATCATCCCATTTTGAAACGGATGGAGGTTTTTGGGGAAATGTTTGGAGACATTTGCAACCATCCGTTGTCTCCAAACAAAAGGATCGATTTTACTTGATGCAGTGGTGGAAAAACAACAGAGCTGATATACAAGTAAATTAATTATAAGTTGTAACAATACTTTAAATATAAGGATATTGCTTATGATATCATTGTTTCAATTTCTAGGGGTTATACGATGAGCTATGTGGAAGAAAACCCAGGTATAAAGCAAAGATACCTCGAAGTACATCAAAAAAGTCTGACCCAAAAGACAAGTGGGGACCCTGCGTTTGTGAGGATACATACGTCAACGTTGCTGGAGAAAAGAGGGTTATGTGTATGAGACTCAAAAAATTCTGTTACATCTCAATGAACTAAAATTTGTATTTGTTAAAGGCACACTATCGCATCCTTTTTTCTGCAGGTGACACCTGTCAGCGGTGGTTGCATGACATTTGCGCAGATGTTACTTTAAAAGACGTTGAGGATTTAGAAAACTTTGAATGCGGCTACTGCCTTAAAACCCTTAAGATAACTACATTTACAAGTAAAATGCTTCAATATATACCTCATCTTACAGTCGTAGAAAGTTGTATGACTTTTTAAAACTTTTACATGAACATTTTGTAGGTGAGCGAAGTACTGGAATTGAACAAACTAACACGAGTATTGTCGGAAGCAATCGAAACAGTCCAGCAGCAACATTGGTGTCCAGCGATATTCAAAAGTGATTTACAATTCTTATTTGTTTATTTGACACAAAATTATTATTTATTTTGATCTACTTCTATAAACCGACTATTGTTTATATTTGAAGAAATGAAGAAGAAGACGTGGTAGAAGTTTCAACCAAATCACCTACTGCACAGTCAAAAGGTAAAACGCACGCGAAACCTAGTACGCTCCCATAAACGAATACCGAAATGGATAAAACTTTTTTCATATCGTGGTTTTTACATTCCAACAGGAAAACGTGAAGTACACAAACATACGACATTTTTTCGAATAAAAAAAGGTATTAAAAGGATGTTTCAAAATTATGGTTCAAAAACATTACATGATATACCATCATCATTAAATAAATACATTATGTTGTGTAGCTGCTTCATTCCTAGCTATTCCAGGCAAAGGAAAACAACTGGAGAATTGCATGCGCACGCGCATTGTTTCACCAAAAGCCAAGTTTACCAATTCAAAACCAAGTAACGTTTTGTGAATTCTATGCAATCAATCTTCATGAGGATATGTAATAATCGATTCTTTCAGTTGGTCTAGTGTCGTATTCTCCGGGTACAAGTGACGATGAGGAAAGTCATTCTACGCCACAACATAAGGCACCTGGAAATCAGTCGACTGATGGTAATTGTGGTATCACGAATAATAAACGACTAGCATAATTATTTTTGAATGTATTTGAACAGAGAACAACGTCGAAGTTAGCAACAGCCCAGTTGCAAATGAAATCGTTGAAAATAAAATTGATAACCTGCGTAACGCCAAGTCAACATCACCTTTAGCAGTAATACCAACGTTTGAGCATGATTTAAGTGATGGTGAAAACCCCAAACATCAACACAACCGTTTTTCGGCGCTTTTACACATAAAAATTTTTTTCAAAATTTACAGATGAGACAAGCGAGTCCGACAACGATGTCTTCAAAGACTTTTGCGGAAATACATCAAAAAACGATGTGTTGAACTCCAAAAACTCAAACGGAGGATTATTAGAAAAATCCGACCAACGTTCATATCAGTTGGGTGATACTGATACAGGTAAAAAAAACAGTGAATTGTTAGGGACGTATCTTTGATCTTAACCTTTTCTTTTATAAATACAGAATCCGATGATGATTTTCAATACAAACCGTGGAGGACCACGTTTAAGATGGAAACCGGAGAACAAAAGGATGACGAAAATATAACCAAAAAAAGAGAGTAATGTTTTAAAATTTATTCTGCGTTTTTCTTTACGTGGTGTACTGGAGGTTGTTATGTATAATATTAAGACAATTTTTTCATTAACCTACATGTAAACGTAGCCAGGACAATCGAGAAATCTGACGATGCGAATAATGTACGGGAAGGTGGAAATAAAGAACAAGCAATCGATGTTTCGTCTGAACCAATATGCTTTGAAATAAAGTTTACATGGTCAGAATGGACAACTGAAGTAATGGCAATGAAGCCCGGTACTAGTGGCAAACTTGTTTGCGATTGGGAAATTCAGAATGGTTACACTGTCAGATTATGGGCAAAGTTCAAGGAAAAACACAGGGCATGTAGTTTGAGCTTTCAAAAGAAGACTCAGAATCCTAGTTGTTTCTTTCGGGCAAGAGCTATTTGCACTAGTAAGGAGTGTCCTGCTAAATGGAAATTAGAGGTGCTAAGACCCCCAAAGCCCCCGAAAGATGTTATACTCAAGGTTAAGTAAGTACCTTTTTGCAATTCAAAAACAGCGTACTAAGTAGTACCTCTATGTGCTTAGCTTTTATTAATTGCAGAAAATACGCCGGCAAGATAACCCATTTTCCATCAAAACCGTTTGCGCGAAGATGGATGGGACATGACAAAGAACCCGTGAAGGATCTTTTGAAAGGAAAAATGCCGGCTGCAGTGGTGACGACCCTGTATGCAAACGCTGACCCTAAAAATTTACAATTCGCCAATCAAACGGATGTTGGGTCTTTAAAGAGAGTGCAACGGTTAAAAGAAAAGGTTAGGACAGTTTTTATTATGATTATCAGAACTCAACATACAGATGTCATTAACATCTAGATGGAAAGCCAAAAAGATACAAACAAGGAAGCAGTTTTGGACCTCGAGAATTGCGTCAAGGAACTCCAGGAGATGTTCCCTGACAGTAACTTACCTGGCTATATTCAGACATATCAGATATATCCAGTTCGTTTGGTTTTGTTTACTTTGAAGCAACTACAACTACTGCGGTTTTTAATAAAGGAAGACAACGTGTATCTTCAACTTGATGCCACGGCAAAGATATGTAAACCAATGCGGAAGACTGATAAAAAACAATTACAGTTGTACACACTTATTATCAGAAATCCAAGTAAAGGACAATCACCATTACCACTTTGTGAGATGATATCAAACGATGGAACAACCCAGTCAATTTATTTATGGCTCTACCAATTCTTTAATACGTATGTGGCCATAAACATTTTATACAGATTTTTATCCGCAATTGTATCCGATGATTGTCCATTTAGGTTTAAGTTGACATGTAGCATACGTAAAAAACATTACGGAATCACCAAATGTGAAATTGATTATTCGAAGCCGCTTCTTGTAAGCCTTGTCAGAGTGATGACTGGAATGGAACTAGATGACTACCTCAACCAATTTTGGCTCCATCGGGGTAAAAGTAACTTGAATACTTTCCCGGTTCATATATGTAGGTTAGTGGAATTACGTCGATGTAAAGTTATGACAATAAATTAATATAGTGGTAACATAAAATTATGTAGTATATTTATGATGTATATTATACACAGGTTTCACATAAGGCGAGCTTTAAAGCGACAGCTGCAGAAAGCCTTTCCATTTTCTGACAAGGATACTAGGAAAAAGGTTCTTGGAGTAATGAAAAGTTGGTGTCTTACTCTTGTCAGAGGAAAAGATTTGTACGTTTTTGATCGAAGGATTCGTGAAATTGCAATAATGTGTGGATTTAAATATAACTCAAAAGCTGTGGAAAGAGTACTGTCAAATTTGACAGTGGCAACAAACAGAGGTATGGTAAATCATGTAAAATAATAAGACTTATTTTGATGTATGTGAGATGGGAAAATTAAAATAATAGATGGAATACCATGGGAGAATTTTAAACCTGTGACATACAGCAATGAGGAGCCTTTTTGGAAACGCTCGTACTACGGCCAATACGCACATGCTGTTTTTTCACAAGCTGCAATAAAAAACGCTGAAGTAGTAAACAAGGCTGCTCGAAAAAAACATAATACATTGAATCCTTACTACAGCCCGGATTTCTGCGATTACCTACAAACCTTCATACTACCATGCTATCCTGTAATTAGCCATCAAGTTTTCCAATGTTGTGGAATACCAATAGAAGACGACACTAACAATGTCATCGGTGCGTAATCTGGTTTACCTGAATTCCACGAGGTTTATGTTCAGTATTTATTTGGTTTACTGCGTGATTCATTACAATTTGCAGAAGGATATCATAGCCTTTTGAAACGAAGTTACTTCAATCAAAAACTTCCAATGAAGGTGCCGAGGTTCATTAGGATGCAAGCAGAGTATATTAATGGTACGTTTTATTGTAGAACAAATTGAAATAAATTTGTATAATTTGTTATCTGTAAGTATAATTTAAAACAGGTTGGTGCAAGTCCACATTGATAGCGCTAAATGTGAAATCAAAAGCTTCGTTCAGTTTCGATGACATATTTGATGCGGTACTCCGGACATTTGAAAATGAGAAGTTTCCTGAAGAGGATAACATAAGTAACATTTCGGATGACGATGAAATTGAATTCAATTTTCAGAACCTTTCTGCTGACTTTAAAGGTTTACAAATTACTTCTAAGAACCTTCAGTGATAAGTATTTGCGTCTTTCTTGAAACATATTTCGGAATAAATAACCTCTGCCTTGAATTTTTAAACAGGGAAAAACTTTGAGAAGGTGGAACCTGAGTTGCAGGTAGAGGAATTCCGTAAAACGTATAGTCGTCCAACCACAAACACCCAAAACCAAGATTTCATGACTTTGATTCCATGCGTCCCTTGGGGAGGACGTATGATTGATGGTGTACATAAAAGAGAACATTTAATAAATACTTGCAGTATTGACACCACACTTAACCTTTTAATTGCCTTGAAATATAAGGTGAATGGATTTGAGAGTTTTTTAGAGGAAAAGGCGAAAACAGATGCAGCAGCCGCAACAAGTGTGCTTGTTATTCACGCTTTGGAGGTCGGTGCTTATGACAGCGCTAAAAGTTTTTGGATCAAAAACTTCTTACACGCCCAGTTGATAAAGGACAAAGGAGACATGCGTAACAGTGAATTGGAGTCGGCGTTCAAATTTATGGGCGACTGGTTTCCTGTTCGAAGATTTCATCGTTGTACAAACGAAAAGTGCCCGGGTAGCAAAGACCCAACCGTTTATCCTGAAGTAAATAGCCGCAAATGGCGTTGTGAGAATTCTAACGTAACAAACGTCCTAAAACCTACTATTTCTGCTTTCATTCAAGCATTTAATTCAGCAACACCATACGACGCACCTTGTGGGTTATGTGGGTCAGATAGGTTGGTTGAACACTCATTTAAGTCCTTGCAAGTTCCTATTATCTTTTACCCCTTGATGCATTATGTTGGAGCAGGAGATTATGAGGCAAATTTGCCCCGTCGACAGACATTCGGAGGAAAGATCTTCGAAGTTTTTGCGTACACATGTGCTTACGGAAACGTACCGTTCACCAAAGACGGTGATGTTCCACATTATGTAGTTAAGTTTCTTGTCGAGGGCAAAAAGATTGTTTACGATGGTTTAAAGGCAGTGGCTTATTTGGAAAAAAATAATCGTAATGATATGGTTACGTCAGTTTGGCTTACGCCAGTAACAAATTGAGATTATTGGAGAAAATAGTTTTAACTAGTTGGAAATCCGTTATACGTTTTGCAAAAATATGTAGTCGATCAGTCTTATATCAATGCATTTAATTGTGATCTAGTTGAAGTTGACTTTAGTATTATTTAACTTATTTATTTCAATTATATGTATTTTAAATTTGAAGCTATTACGTTACAATAAATGTTGTGATTGAATATTATAAATTTGACTACAAACATCCGTCAAATTGTGTTCTTGGTTAAAGAGAACCCACAAAGTCAAGCAGAACATGCATGTTTTTGTCATGATTATATATTTAAAAAGTATAAGTCAAACTACAAAGGAAATTTAATAAGATAATACCAAAAATTGGTAATAAAATGAAACTTTCAATTTACTTACTCGCATATTATTATTAATTTTTGTGTGTTAAGGATGTATGCAAGCACGCAGTTCGGGTTTGAAAACCGTCATTGGGATATTGCAAACGATTTCGAGATCTTGAAGGCAGTATAAAGATCTTTTGCAGAGCAAGCTTTTACAACAACTGCACCTTCACATTTCTCACGTTCAAAAAAATCAATGCATAATTTACCATGCGGTAGATTATACGAAACTTCCGCACATTTACCCGATTCCGCCCCGTACGTAAAACAAACTCCGGGAACTAAACGAAAAATTCGCTTGATTATAACATCCCAATAGTCACTACGGTGTTTTCTAGCTGTAGTGCATGATACATAAAACTTTCCGAGATCGAAGTTCATGGGTTCTAATATCCCATCTCGAATTATTGCGTACAGTTCAGCACTCGGGCAGACTCTGTTTAGTTCATGGCGTATATGTTCTGTAAAAAAAATTAGTAGGCTGTTTTCAAACGACGATATGCCGGTGAGCTCAAAGTAAACCCGGATAAGGTCTTGGTGCGTTGTTTCAAATGAATTCATCATTATTAAGTTCTGTTTTTTCTCTGTATTTGTATTTGGCTCAATGAAGTCATGAAGTGGTTCAAGCGATGATGAGATAGCGACTGGCGAGTTTTTGACCGACGATATCCATTGAGTCAACCCTTGGCCCACTTTTTTGCCTCCCTCGAACATAGCTATCATCCATTTTTTAGATGCTTCATCGTAGTAGGTGGATGTTTTAATGTTGTGAATAATATTTGATTCTGGCAGCATGTTTAGGGATGCTTGTTCTACGTCCCCAAATCCTTCTGGTGTATATAAAATATTACATGACCCACCAAATGTTGCACTTTTACGAAAATAATTACCGTAATTTGCAACAAAGTTGTAATAATCCAGAAAGTGTTCATGGAGGTTTGCGGGTAACGATCGGTAATTGAACAACATGCTTTTACTTGGAGTTGCCCCTTTCAAATCTATCCTAAATTCTTCAACATTAATCGATACGTACTGTAAACCAATAAAATTATTGTATTAACAACAAATTGTTGTCAACAATTATAAAAAAAGAATCCGGGATTACGCGAACTTACCATTGGAATTTCTTCTGGTTTTGCATTTTTTATTGTTGAAGAGAAGGGTAGAAACCATTTGTATGCTGTAGCAGGGTTATTGGAAACAAAATGTTTGTAGAGGATGTCCAATATTTTGTCAGACTGGACCTTGTAGCTGTCAAAATGTGTCTATAAAATAATAAATACAAGAATTATAACATTCAGCAATAGGTAAGTATTTCATACGCTTTTATTACAATGTGTGATTTCACGATCGACTTGACTTCTCGTGGCACAGAATAGCCATCCTGGGAATTTTTGGAATCATCATCACAGGAGAAATGAAATATTTTTTCATGATGTGGTGGTGAATTTGTCGCTCTCGGAGCATAATTGGGCAAAGAATAGCCTAATTGTAAGTCTGCTAACCCAGGTAGTATGTTTACGCACGTAGATGTATCAGAAGAATCAGAGTAGCTACGCACAGGGTTTTCGCTTCTTAAATCTTCGCAACGGTTTTTTATAGGTTTTTGTATGGTATAGATGCCATGAGGATTGTTGTCAATTGTATTCATTAATCCTCTACAATTTTTCAATATATTTTGTTAAGTTTTAAAGCTTCATTACTGTACATTAGTACAATTTTAGACCTCACCGTTGTGTTTTCTGGCACCCTTCTATGATAACGCTAATGAAAACTACCATGGAAGTAATAACTAAAGCCTTCATAATTACGGTTGATTAAATAAAAGTCACTGGGAAATTTTTTTCTTGCTTTGAACCACTTGACGTATAAAATTCGACTAAATGAGATATGTAACCACCATGAATATTGGTACGGCAAAGTTCAAGTTCAGCTGAATGATTTACGCATCATTTCGTGCATATTACAATAACAAGGTGATTCGTGATAAGGCAAGCCGGTTCAAATAAGAAATTGCGTCAATATCCGATAACCTTTGCTCCACCTTCAAATAAACCATCGTCGTACAATGTCGTAAATGAACGATTGCCCACTTGTTCATTAACCCATGGCATGTACACATTTCTTTTTACTTTATTCGTTTTTGTGTTGTATGTATGTGTTGTGTGTTACAATTGTACATTGCACGTAATGCATTAAAAATTCTAAGAATAAATGGGGTGTTCGGTATGTTTGTTTGCTTGTACGAACCACTTATATTCAATAATCCCAATTCGTTATTCAAACATTCTTGCGACAGTATTTATTAACGGAGTATCGTTTTATGCATAACCTTACCTTTCTGTGAGTTGCAAAAGTATTTAAAAAATTACTTGTGCATTATTTCATGACGTAAAACTAAATTATAGCAGTCGGGTTAAGGGGGTCGGCTAGCCGACTTCAATATTTAATGAAGGAGTCGGCTTTGGAGTCGGGTTAAGGGGGTCGGCTAGCCGACTTCAAT
>JAHZNA010004921.1:0-14398 GCA_027743935.1 Sinodicranocentrus sp. ZH6 | reverse complement strand
TTTCAATCTTTTTTAGGTTTAAGACCACATTTTCTTTTAGTCAGCATACTTTATTTTAACTAAACACCCAAAAAGCATTATATCTTTGATATTTTCTTTCACAAATTGAGCAGTTTTGACAATCATTACTAGCCTTTAATTGTATGTGACATTAATTATGATACTTTGAGTAGTAGGTGACGTTAATTATGATACTTTGATTAGTGTGTGACATTAATTATGATGCATTGCTTAGTATGTACATTAATTATGATGCATAGCTTAGTATGTACATTAATTATGATGCATAGCTTAGTATGTACATTAAGCAGGTCAGCTAAAATATTTCGAGAAAAATCCCCATATAAGTGTTATGATAAATACCCTTCCCTTGTATTAATATTATCCAAGAGAAAATACAGCTCTAGCTATATGCATCATTGTATGTATGCATTGGGAATATTCTTTAAAAACTTCTCACAATGTTATAGCCATACACAACCGCTCATTTACTTATAACATTACAAGACATTTTCCATCTTCACACAATTCGTATGCATCCATCCATATCAAAGCAGTTTTCCCTTTAAAACCATTTACGGTACCTTGGAGACCCCATTTACTGTAACATATAGACCCCATTTACTGTAACATAGAGACTCCATTTACTGTAACATAGAGATATCTTTCAGGTCGATGACTCATCTCTCGCGAAAATGTCTTTGATGACTCATCCTTTTTGCACCTGTACCTCATTAGCAATCATGAAGCTCATTACGAGATCGTTATCGAAAAGGGGGCGTGGCTAAAATCTCAAAAGCCATGCGGCCTTTATTCTACTGTGACAGTCTAGCCGAAAGCAAATATGAGCTTCACCAAGCGATTACCCCGATTGGATATTTAGATTTCATTCAATATCGTTTTGAGAAAACAATGACAATATCTACGAATTGTATTACTTGCCCGTGCTGTAGAAACTTATCTATAGATTGAATAGAATAATAATGTTATCTGGAATTAAGTAATCATTAAACCGTGCATAGGCTAACTACTCATGAGTGTGAGTGAAGGATTGTTTTTTGAGTTGAAGCGCATGGAGTGATGTATGAAATGTGATACGAGAAATAACTCAATTGCTCACGATGGTAATTCATACCTTAAGATTAGCAGAAAAGTTCAGACAGATTTATTGACTGAAGTGTTCTGTCTGACCATAGCTTATATTTAGCTGTTTAGCTTTGATATTACAGTAGATAGAAAATAATTAGATTGAAGATAAAATACAGCTTAGTTTACACATATATATTTTGTAAAACTATGATGCGAATCTAAAATCAAATAAATTATCATATGATATTTACTTCGCTATATTTTTTGACGTGAATAGTTGATTAAGAATGCCCAACACTTATGTGTACAAGTTATGTTACCGTCATTTACAAAAATATAAGAATCATGAACTACGTGCAAAAATGTGCAACTAGCTGATGAAATGAAGATAACGTATACGTAACAAGGTTCCAGGAAGTGTGAAGAATACCAGTCACGCTTCCTTGCCATTTCATGCAACTATGAATCTGAAACACACGATTAACAACCATCTCTGACTAATTATCTTGTTGATCACAATAATTACTTTGTCTTAACTTTTCTAGCATCTCAGATTTTTATCCCCGACAATTTACATTAGCCTAGTACGGCCTACTAAAAAATGATTTTAACACACGCATTTTGAAAGTTAAAAGAAACCAAATCCAAGAATAAAATACAAAATCTTTATTGTCAATAATTACTAAACACCAAAACATAATCACAGGGAAAAATATAAATTATCTATACAAAACTTTGATTTTACTTGTAACTTTTATATCAATAACGCATTATTGACTAAAGCAAATGTGGAGTGGAGGCTTTAGGCTTTTGGTTTAATAAAAGCTGACCAAAGAAAAATGTATTTCACATTTACTGTCTGTGTCTTAAATCACACGACGATTTTTTTAATCATCACAAAAACTTTAAATAACCCCTATCCTATCACCGTACTGAGACTACTACAACATCGGGTTAAATTGTACATACCCCCATTAACTAATATTGGTTCGATTGTACGTACAAATCCCCAATTTTTTTTGGAAAACTTGTGTTGAAACTCGAATATTGAGATGAGAATCTAGTTGAGAATCAAAATGAAACTTAAACTGTAACCTAAGCTAGCCAACACGGATATAACTTTAACGTACAAAAAAAATTGGTACGTACAATCGAACCAATATGAGTTAGACTATTTTGGGGGGTTGGTATGCACAATCCAGCCCAACATCGTATTCTCATATAATTTTGCTAATAATTTTCTCTTAGTTTCTCTCTCATATAGTTTACTTTCGGTGTAATTTAAACATGTATATACATTTAGAATTTAGAAACCTTTACAGTCTACTTGCAGTAAACAGTAGAAATTAATTACAAATTGAGAATACCTAGCTGGGCTGGGCTAATTTCACCAACCAAAAACATTGTTCTCAAAGTTGGATTTTTAGGGTCTTTAAGGTTAGAGATTCGGCTCCGGATGCGACATTTATACTTGAAATCAGTATTTTTGAATTCTTTAAAAATGCATGTCTCTAACTGTTCCGCCAATCTTTGTACATTTGAACATCCTTCGGGACAATGCCCATCCGCAAATAGGGCACCCGCTAAAAGTTTTCGGCATTTTACTCGCACGTCACTATTGGAATCTACCAAAGTATTATTTTTTACTGAACTTTCACTGGTTTCTAAAGCGAATGGAGTCCGAGCACCTACAGAAATACCCGACCCCTGCCCCCGTTCCACTTCTGGTTTTGGTTTATGTAATCCTTTTCCCTTCTTCTTAGTGACGCTTTCCTCTTGGCCATCAAGTTTTAGCTTCCAATGACTCTTGGAATCATCTTTATGCTCTCTTTTGCGTGTAGTGGATTTCTTCAAAGGTGATGATTGCCCTCCGTGTCGCGTACTACTAGTACCATCTTCAACTTGTCTATCAACGGGCTTGTCTAACAGCTTCTTCCATTTTTTTAGCAGTGCTCTCCCCAATTCCCGAACTTCAGCGTTATCAATACATTTTCTAAGATTGTTCACCGTCATACCGATGTTTGTTACTGTTAGAACTTTCAAACTAACATCGCAGCACTTTAATGCTTTCAAATACTTAACAGCCTTTTTTGATTTCACAGCGGTTTTCGAAGAGGATGCTGAGTTCAATAATTTTTCAATTTTACGCTTAACCTCAATAACTTTCCCTAATGTATCCTCCATGACTATTATCAAAAGTCAAAACACTCAAGTCTCCAGCAGGCTCCTAATATTTACAACAATCGACTATCACTTCACTTTTTCAACCAACACAACGGGAAGTTGAGCTGTTGCTGTTGCTTTTGCACTGCAGTACTACGTAAAGTAAGGTCGAGGGAATCCAGAAAAGAACCGTTGAAAATTATTCAAATTACTTAAAAACGCTGACTTGATGGTTAGTACTAAGTACAAAAATTTATACAAATTTGCTTATCATACATAATTTGTTTTTTGTGATGTAAAATGTAAAACATATGTACATTGTCAACTGATTGGGTAAATTATAAATATATACCTACATCCGGCCAGGGTCTACTCTCTCTCTCTCCACGAACATTTACATAAATGAAAATGATAAACTTTGTTCCAAGTATTGATTGAGTAATTTATTGATTTTCCGTGTTTCCTTCGCTCTTCAGCCCTTCGCCCGGCTGGCTTTGGTTTGGTTTTGCTTACTTTAAGGTACACATGTATATGACATTTCATTAATTACAGTTGACAATGTTGACAGTTACACACATACAATGCGAAACGTTGAAAGTGTATATACATTAAGTTTGATGCTTGTGACTAGTTATAGTTATGACGGTCCTCCAGATACCGAGTCGAGTGCTCACGTCTAGCCTGTCGTCATTTTTCTTGATTTTTCAGTCGTATCGTCGTATGTATTGTAACAAATATGCATATTATGCAAGCATTCATGCGCATAAATGCTGCTATGCTTGCATTAATAATGGCACCCTGTAAAGCTCTAGCCCTTAGAGTCTTATTATTCGAGCCCTTCCGCTCAGTTTCTTTACGATTTTGCTCGATTCGGTTTTAAGGTAGGAGGGTAGAGTAGTGTAATGTGTAGCACGCGCATGCGTTTGCTTGCGCCAACACATACCTTTCACTTTCAGCCTTTCAGGTGATGTATGTGAGCGCGTACTGTGCTTCACTGGTTCCTCAAATGACTCATCGATAATGCTTAAGGTGCTTGCTTAGTGCCATATTATATTATACACATACACGACACGTTTCTATTCATCAAAATCCATTCAAGAGGTTTATTTATGCCTTCTTCCTTATTCGATCAGCTTTCGGCAGTGGTGGAGCCGTTGGAGTTAGAGGGACATCTTTATTATTGTCACCCTGCATAATTGTTTAATGTTATCGTTGTTGTGTGGTGTGCAAAAAAAGAAGACAAACCGTACGATATAGAGGTGGAGCGAGGATAGATGGCAGATTTTATGATTCCTTTTTTCCAGGATTTTTAGACATATATAGTAGTCTCATTTACCTTGGTTTTTTCATCTTATTTCCGAAGTTTAAGCCTTAAGTTTAAGGTTTCACATGTCAAGCAAGGAATGAACTAGCGATTGACGAGAACATTCAATTACGCGTATATCTCGGTAAAATATTTATTTACAATTTGTCTTAATATATTTTCCCCAGAAATAATGTAAAATAAATGTTAAAATACACATGCATTTAAACCATCAAAAAATTATTGAAATGATAAGGAACTTAATTACAATCCACAAAACACAGGGTTTGAATCTATAAAATCCAGAACACATATTTTCATACATTTACAAGGATGTAGCCGGGATTTGAGATACAGTACATCGAAAACTGCAGATAGAAATTTATTCCTGTTGAGATTGACTATTACTTGCCGAGGAATTCAAAGAAGCGAATATTTCAGATGCGTTAGATGTATCGGAGTCCTCTTCGCTATTTTCTTCAATTCCCTGATGAAGTTCGCCCTTGTCCTTACGGAGAGACGTTTGTTTGGGTGCAGTCACAAATGGTGTAGAAGCAGCTATTGGAACTGCTTCACGCAATCTTTCTTCTTCAACGTACGAATCATTAAAGAGGTCCTGACTGATGTCCATCACCTCGTCCACACTTATTTCAACATCAACAGGAGCAGGATCGTTTCCATTTCCAATCGGTTCAGCGTTCGTCTGAATCACATCAGTGGTTGAGGCTGGTTGACTGCCGGCTGAAACTTGCTCTGTTTCAACGCTGCAAGCATCCTCATGATCTTGGATGGCAGATATGTCCAGTTCAGGACGCTGCTTGGACGTTGGAGATTTCGAAGCATTGCTTTGAGACTGTACTATTTGCGTAGAAGCCTGAGAGGATAATGTAGTTTGCTGCTTTCTTGTCGAGTTAGTGTCATCATTGCTTCCCATTAAGAACTGCTTGTTTTGTGCTTTGTGGACATCCTTTAGTTTTTGGAGTACACAATTGACGCCCATCCGTATAGAGTATGACATATTGTCAACTTTGTACACCCCAAGCAGACTATCAGCTAGCTCAAACATATTAGATCGAAGAGAGATGATGACAAACTGTGTAAACTTCGTTCGATCCTGGTAAAATAAAAATTGTTCTTTTAGTGAATAATCACTTACACGCCAAAAAGTGTAATACATATAAACGAAAATATTTAGCTGACCTTAATGTAATTAGCTATAATTGAAACATTTTGAAAGTCCAACGCCGCGTCAATTTCATCCATGACATAGAACGGACTTGGCTTGAAATGGTGCAAGGAAAATACTAAAGCTAACGATGACAAGGTTTTCTCTCCGCCAGATAGATTGATGATCTTTTTCCATGTTTTCCCTCTAGGTCGTACACTATAAATGAATTTAATAAATATTTTATCATTCAGTCAGTACCAGAAGTCAGAACTGCTCGCAATGGCATTTCTCATCTTTGTTTTTTCGACTTGTTCAAAAACAACTTGGTAAAACAGTAAGAAAGAATTTTATACCCTATTGTATATAAACCAATAAACCAATTACAAAGGTATTATTGTTTAAATGATTTACCTAAAATCTATTCCACAGGAAAATGGATCCGTTGAGTCTAGCAAATCCAGTTCTGCATCCCCACCCATTGAAATCATTCGGAATAATTCTTTCACTTTAGCAGAAATCATTGCATATCCGTCCATAAATTCTTTCATTCGCTGTGCCTCCAAAGTTAAGTAAGCTTCGTTGATTTTCTCCCTTCTCAAATTCGTAGCGTCTAACTCATCAAGTCGTTTCTGAAGTGTTGTTACCTGTAAGAATAGCACAACAAAGATTAGGTTATAAGACCTGTAAGGTTAAGACCTTTTATATTCACATTCACACGTACATAACAGGTGCAAAACGAACTTATATTGCGGAAACGAAGTTGTCTGTCACCGATTTATTCATTGATATAGAGTCCAGTAATGTTGGATGAAATTTAATGGATTGTTAGCAAAATTAGGCACTTAAATAACAATACTACTATTAGATACATACCGCAATTTTGAAATCATCAAGGATATTTAAATTTGGTTGCTCCCGATTCAGTTTCTGTGTGTATTTGTGTAGTCTAGCCTCCAACTCTTTACTGTTGGCCTCTTCTAATTGTTCGTCTGTACAGATTTCCAATGGCTCTACTGTTTCGTCTATAATCTCATCCAACTCAAACGCTTTCAATGATGTAATATAATTTCGTTCCTCTTTCTGAATTACTCGGATCTCTTCTGAAATTGCTTGATGGTTATTATCAGCAGTTACTTTTTGCTTATTGAGCTTCTTTTGTTCTTGGTCGAATTCATTTCCTTTAGTCTTTTGTTCAGTGTATACCTGTTCTTTTTCTTCCTTTATTCCCCGCAGATTCTTTTCTTCTTCTTTCAATTGTAGAGCGACCGCTTCCAACTCTTTTTTCTCACCAACCATCGCAAGCATTTTTTTCTGTAGAGCTTCAACATCCTCCTTTTGCTTGGTGCCTTTTACTTCTAATTTAGTTTTATTTTTCTCGCAGTTTCGAAGTTCCACATTTAATTTGCTTAATTCTTCCAATACTTTTTTCTTCTGATCTTTAAATTTATTCAACTTCTTCAAGACCTCCTTCTTTTTGTCATCTTGGAGAGATTTCACTTTTCCCGCGAGAGCTTGTGCCTTTTCCTCTGCTTCATCATACGGTTCTTTAGCTGTTTCCAAGTCTGCGTCGGCCTTTTCGATTAGATTTGTTTTATCCCGCAACATTCGCTCAGATATCGTTGTAGCTTTCACCTTTTGTTCTTGTTCTTTTATTAATGCAGCTTTGTAAGGAATCATTTTTCTCGAAGCTTCTAAATCTGACTGATAGTTTGCCGTCTTCATTTTAATTTCTTGAATTTCTTTTTCAATACAACTAGCTTCGTCCTCTAAAGCCTTTCGTTGTTCCATGACATTTTGCAATTCTGTTTCGGCACCTTCACATTGCCTTTTAAGAGCATCAAGTTCTTGCTTTGATATTTTGCCCCCAAGCCGTTTGGCCATACCAGAATTAAACTTGCCTTCAGTAACTCTTGACCCTCCACCAAGAAGAGAACCTGAAATTCGAAAAAAATCATGTTAGTGGCATTCATACTTCATACGCATAAACGTAATGTTATTTTAAGTTCTGATTTACCTGTAGGTTCAATGATATCGCCTTGACATGACACAACTCGGTGACGCTGAGATCCACCATATGCTACCTTAGAAGCAACGTCAATGTTTTCTGCTACCTAATAGTTTTAAAAAATGAAAGTTTGGTCAAATATTTTCCCAACTGCTTAACATTCATCTGTGTATCGTTAATAAAATACTGCGGTACTTACCAATGTATCATAATAACCCTTATAAAAAACTGGAGCAAGCTCAGGTTTTACGATTTTAAGTAGGTCATAGATTCTAAGTGAATCTGCAGGGGTTCTGAATGCTTGCCTGCAACGATCTCTCAAGTTGCCCATCTTATTCACACATACAAATGTTTGAGCTGGTAACCGTTGATCCTTCAAATATTGAATACACTCTGCTCCAGTTGAATCTGTGTCTACAACCCAATAGTCTAACATTCCAGATGCAACTGTTGCAGCAATATTGTACTTTTCGTCAATGGTGGCAAGATCTTTCAGTCGACCGTACAAACCAGGAAAGGAACCACGATCTTTTGCAGCAAATAATGCTTTATCTATCTTATCAGTTATCATTCCACCGTCCATAGAATCTTGAGCATCCGCATATTTACTCCGGAGTCGTTGGAAAACTGCACGTTTTTCATGTTCCGAATTTAAAAGATCTTGAGCTTGCTCACGTTTTGTTTGAGCATTCGCCTCCTTTTCAGGAATTAAGTTGGGGTGAATATTAAGCCCCTCTCCTGATTTTCTTTTCACGGTTTGCTGTAATTCTTGCAACTCCTGTTGAAGTTTATCCAGTTTTGCTTTTTCGGTAGCTTCGTTAGCTTTGCTTCTGTCTAGCTCCTTCTGAAGAGTATCCCGATTTGCCTTGAATTCATCGAATACACTTTTTAAATTTCGGAACTCGGCGTCAGCTACTTTCTTCTCTGCTACACATTGATCCACCTGTTTCATCAAGGATTCGACAGCGCCTTTGGTTGCTTTCTCCTCACTTTCAATTTCTGCATCTAACTCAGCTTTGCGGTTCTCTAATTTTTCGATTTCGGCAGCATGCCGCTGAGGAAGACCTTGTAATTTTTCAAGCTCTTCGTTAACTTTTTCTATATCCTTGAGTTTTTTCTTTCTCTCGTCGTTGGATGTTTTTATTTCACGATTCAACTGCACATACTTGGCATCAGCATCATCCATAGCCTTTTTATTTTTCTTGTACTTTGCTTCAGCAATCTGATATACTTTTTCAGCTTCCGCGTACTCAGCGTGCCTTGCGTCATTGATAGTTTTAATTTCATCTAGTCGACTTATTATAGTGTTCCTATTTTCCTCCAACTCCTTTAGTTTCTCAGTTCGTTCAGAAAGTTTTAATCTACACCGATACGCTTTTAACTGATTTAATTTATGATTGATTCGTTTTTTTGTGTTTTGATCACGCAAATAAGCTTTAGCTTTTTTCATTGGCTCTTCTAATCCATTTCTGTGCTGCTGAGCAAGTGTAACACGTGCACATTTGTCATCGCGTTCTGCCTCGATTACGCCCATTAAAGTTTTCAATTGATCAAGCGGCTTTTCGTATCGCTTGGTCCCAATTATCTCGTCGATAAACTCCAGGAATCCTGTTTCATGAGTGTTGGTCGCTTTTGGTGGCATCTGAATAGCAAAAACGAACAGTTACAGAGTTATACAAATATAACCATGTATGCGTACTGACCAAATCTTATGCATATGCTAGGTTAATTTACCTACCTGAGCAATTTGTTCAACCTCTCCTTGAAGTATAAGAAATCGATTGTGTACTATATCAATCCCTGCAAAAATATACGTTGGTTGAAGATTTTAGGGGGTGAAGGAATACAATTTATACGTAATATAGAAATAATTTATATCACATTTCGCAGAAAATATACAAATACAAGCGAATTACCGTTTTGTTTAAGAAAAGTCGCAACTTCTGTGAATTGGACCCTTTCCTGATTCAACCAATACGCGGACGAATTATTTTGATATGCTCTTCTGCACACAGTGATCTTTGAATTGGGAACGATGTTAATCTCATCACTAGGATCTTCATCGCCATTGTCAATTATCTTGACAAAATGAACTGTTACGGCACAACTGCTAACTTGAGGGAGTAGCTCGGATTTGTGAATCAAAACAGATACTTTCTTGCAACGAATTTTCTTAGCCCGATAGCCAAACACAAATAGCATTGCGTCAATTATATTGCTTTTTCCGTTTCCATTGGGCCCAACAATGGCGGAAAATGATTTGTGGAATGGTCCCATTACTTTTATCCCACCGTAGCTCTTGAAGTTTTCACATTCTATTTTTTCAATGATCAGCCTTTCTCCACGGGTTGGTCTCTCTGTTAGGGTTAGCTTCGGTGGAATATAGATATCTTCGACAAAATAACCCCCTTCTTCCATATAATCTGCCTGGACGTCTTCATCCTCATCTTCCTCTTGTACTCTAACACGTACAACTTCATCTTCATTATTGCCTTCGTTAAACTTTGGCACTCTTGGACGTTTGCGGGCTTTCTGCGGAGTATCCGACGGTCGCTTAGTAGGCATCTTTGCTGGCGTTGAAACTATCTGTTGAATTCAAACAGTTAAAAAATCATATTAAATGATTGTTACGAGCTTGGTGGATGAAGAATTTTATTAAAAACTCAAGTTGCCGACATTAAACTTGTCTCCGCAAACTTAAAGTAAATACAACATATTTCTAGATTTTGTTATATGCCCGCATTCGTTACATTTCTAGACTTAGGTGTGCACTTGCCGTATTCTGAAATTATATCATTACAAATGCTAATCGTTTTTAAATTTAATATCACAACATTGACAACATCACGAACTAGATATACTCTTGTACTTAGACTCAGCGCGAGAGCCCGAGAGCGTACTTGATAATTACTCCATGAGTGAGAAACAAACATTATACCACCCATAAAATAAAATCTAACAAGGTCGGTGGTGGGAGTGCTCAGATTCAGATACCGACAGGACAGAGCGAAAATAGGTTGATTGTCAGATTGAGAACCGTTCTTTAGCTTTATTGCGTGAGGATATTGCTGTGAAAGTATTCGTTAGTATGACCCGATCTGTTACTTGTTTGATCAATAACGCTAGTACATTTTCCAGTAGCAATTTCTCTACTCATATTTTAGTAGAATAAGCAGATATGTACATAATACCCTACATGATACATCGATATTGCTTTTGGCTCGTAAAATAGATCCACACCCAGGCAGACACAAAAAAACACGACTTTTTCAACCAAACCAATTTCTTTAAAACTCCACTTGATTTTTTATTTTAAATTAAAAACCCTATCCTTAAACTGGGCAAGCCTTCACTCTACACATACACTAAACCAAACCAGCAACCCACCATATACCCACCGATCTAACGGAACAAAACAAAATTTCAAGATGCCCAAAAAATTGCAGGCGTCGGCCCTGGAAAATATATTTGTTAATGAAGGTCATCGAGCCTTGTACAATGAAATTACATACTTAAAAAAGCGAATTCACTTAGTAGAAGGTGAAAGGAAGGCAAATTATGAGTCAAATGAAGCATTTATCAAGAAGAGTGACAGGATTCTCAAGGAAGTCAAGGATAAAAATAAAATTTTCAAACAAAAACGAAAATGTATGGTTGACTCAAAGAGCAGCCACTTTAAGAAAATTGCTGAAGTGTTGGGAGGGGAAAAAATGGCTTACGAATTTAAAGACAAAGGGTTTCGGGAAGTAATCGACATACTTGAATATAAAATAGGTGCCCTACGGAACAAGTTAAACGTGTTGGAATTTAAGAGGCAGCACTACACTCAAGCTATGTCAGATGCTCTTCATACAGAGGAAACTCTGAGAAGGAGGATTGTTAAGAAAACAATTCATTGTGACTCAAGGTATCAAGTGATCTTATTTTTACAATACTAATTAGTTAAATAACAAAAGCTTCTTAATCTCAAACCCAATGACCAAATGTGCAATTTTGAATTTCAATCTGCAATGCAGGCTGGATGAGCTCAAGGCCACCGAAACGTCAACAGCTGCAATGCAAATGAAGACAACTGAAGCAGAGAATGTCCGAGCACGATATAAGCACATGCACGGAGTGATGAAGGACGAAAATTTTACCCAGAGCATACGACTAACTGATTTGGAGAGTAACATTGAAAAACAAAAGAAGGAAATATTACGTATTCAGACAATTCTCTACGACGCCAACAAAGCACGAAAATCAGCGAAAGCTCATCTGATGACTGTAGAAGAGGAAACCATCCAAGAGTTTTCTGCACGAGAGCAGGAATTGTATGAGGCTCGTATGAAGCTGAAAATCATCCGCGACAAAATGGAATCTATTGGAGCAAAGCTTTCTTACCCAAAGTTCCACATTATTCACAGAGACTCGTCTGTCACCGAAGGTTTATTTCAGCCATTAGGCGCAAAACTGGACCACAGCGAAGGTTCTAAATCGTTGTCAACCATTGAAGCAGTTTATAACGAGCTTCAAGAGTTGACTGGAGAATCAGATCCAAAGTTATTGACTGAACGATTTGAAAAACAAAGATATCACGCAAAAGAACTGGTGCGAGATGAGCAAGCTATGAAATCTGCAGTGCGTAAAGCAAAATTGAGAAGGCGTTTCTTGGCTGACAAACTTAGTCAACTCCAGTACAGCGGTGGGTTGACACGAGAGGAGTTAAACGAAAAAGCAGATGAGATCAGTGGCGAGATTACTTTGACTACAACTGAACGGGATCGACTGGATAATATCATAAATGAGCACACAGTCATGATGGAACAAATGCTATCAAAACTAACAGAGATATGTCAAAACAATGATCTCCGACTTCCCAACATGGCTCCAAATGATGCCGAAATGGGACCAAAAATTCTTGTAATTTTAAAACACGTTCTTCATAGGACGGAGCTAGTGGTGCAAGAACAGACAGTTACGACTACGACTACGACGACCCCATTACTATCACCCTTACCAGCAAGGCGAAACACAACTGCAAGCATCGGGGATGATGATGATAGGTTGTCAGGAGTTGAATCCTCGCAAACGTATAGGTTTGGATCAACTGGAGATATATCGTTCACTGGAATAGCTGAAAATACCAGTGGAATAGGGTCCAGAAGACCATCCGTAGCCGATGTTTCAATGTTAGATATTAATCCAATGGACAAATTAACTGTGGATGGAATAGAATCTGCTATTTCCGCAGTTTCACCCTTATCTGATAGTACTGGCTTCCAACTTCAGCTTCACATTCCTGAAAATGAAGCCCAAGGGGAAAACGAGAAACCAAAAGAAAATCATTTTGCTTCTTCGACACGAGGTCAAGATTCTAGTGAGGAAGAAGAAGCTGTATCAAGAAATTTTGTCAAACGACAATCGCAAATTCTTTTTGAAGCCAAAACCAGAAAGGGGAGATTTAATCCCAACACTGCTCCGGCCACTCGGCATAGGCGCTTTTAAACTGCTTAACAAAAAAGAAATTGGACTATCAACTATCCAAGCATCATGCGTCATAATTTTTTTCAACCGTTGACCGTATTTTGGTACAAGGCAATGCAGAAGGAAATATTGGATCCATTCAACATTATAACAACTATCTGGCTGGCTGGACACAATAAACAAGACGTACGGTGTTTCAATTCACAATTCCACTTTTTCAATAGCCAGTGCCAGTCAGTTGTCAGTCATCAGTGGTTGTAAAATTGGACATCAACATGATCAGTCGATTTAATATCAAATTGTAAGCTTAGTATCCTCCTACACCCTAAGTAATCAACAACCGAATAGGCTATAGTTGATAGTTATATCTTGGTTTTCAAAC
This sequence comes from Sinodicranocentrus sp. ZH6, assembly GCA_027743935.1. Lineage (NCBI taxonomy): Eukaryota > Metazoa > Arthropoda > Collembola > Entomobryomorpha > Entomobryidae > Sinodicranocentrus > Sinodicranocentrus sp. ZH6. The sequence goes on along the minus strand of JAHZNA010004921.1, from coordinate 822 downwards.
CCTTTCATGTTTCATCTTTCGCTTTTCACTTTTGGGCTAAAAGAATAATTCTTGATAAAAATTGTAGATAGGCAAATGGTAAAGAATCTATTGCCATATTGCCAAATTGCAGTGTAGTAAAACATGGACATACCTTTATAAAGTGTAAATGAAATAAAAAATACGCAACTTGTGAGAGGTAACAACTCAGCCGTTGGCCAATTAATTACTGATATACAATATAATATAACCGTTCAGATCATCAACAACAGGACGACCTCAAACTCTGCTTGTGACACCTTATTCAAATATTTTGTAACTTGTAAACAATTTAGCTAAAACTAACCACATACCAAAACGTTCCTAAATAAATTCACCAATTTTGATTAGAAACTTAATTCTGATATAAAATTACACTTCCACAAACTAATCCACAGCGCCCTGCTGTAAACACCACAATAGCTGCTGCTGCAATAGTCAACGGTCAATTTATTTTTAGTGGTGGATGGTCTCCAGCTTACCAAAGTGGGTCCCCACTTCCCAGCTTACTAACTATACACGCAGCAATGAAATCATGTTTTAGGTAGGTTGGGAAGGGGGAGAGGTTTTTTCTTGCTGATAGGTTAGATTAGGTTAGGATGGTCGAAATCAAGATTTTTGAACAAGTTGTTACATTAACCTTGCTTGGGTCGAAATATTCACCAACGGAAACGAAAAGTGCATTTTCAGACCCACGGGTCACACCAGTAGATAGATTATAGAACAAGATGCGACACTCCAATGCTGAGTATATACGAGACTTTGATACGCAAAAATAAAAAGCAATTCTTAATTATTGTAGAC
>JAHZNA010004920.1:0-14891 GCA_027743935.1 Sinodicranocentrus sp. ZH6 | reverse complement strand
TGTTCATAAGATGTCCGCACCGGCTAAATTTACACCGATTTAAAAAAACGCCGGAAAATTGTGCTCACGGATTAATTTTTTGCGCCGACTAATTGACCTCCCGGAGACCACGTATCCGGAACGCGGTCCGGAACCTGCAATAATTTCACATACTTTCTAATATGCTAGCGATTAAATGTCTGTCATTGTCATTTTACTATTTATATTAAAACTTCCCTAATGTTGATGTTCTAAAAAAATGTTATTCAAATATATAAAAATTCATGTGTAGATGGAACCCACATGCTTTTTTGTAGCTTATCACAAACAAAAACCACATACTGAAGGCGTTATTTCTGCATGTCTGCCCAAATACATAAATCAATCAAGCAATCACGTCCACGTTGTCTTACCTGAATACAATTAATAGTGTATAGAGGCATCCAACACAGCATAAAAAATAGTACGATAATCCCAAGTTTCTTCGCTGCTTTCGCTTCTCGTCGCTTTTCAGAAACCATAATCCGCATCACTTGGGTTGCTGATCGATTTTCGCAACTAAGCGATCCTGTCCTTGACTGTTCAGAAAAACGGCGAAGGGTTTGCGGCGCTAGGGTACCTTTTTGACGAATCTGTCAATATGAAAAATTGATTATTCATGCATACGTCCTGTATAGAGCATGAATGACTCTCACATCAGTATGAAAGAAAACTACAATGATATTCTCACGACTCATTAAACTATACTTCAACGGAACTGCTTTCCAAATTCCAAAACATAGCTCCCGGCCTTGTAAGCATGTACTTAGATATTAGTGTTATAAAAATTTACGAACCTTAATTAAAACCACATGGTAGATATAACCGTAAAAGCCTATCATTAATATGGCTGGGAAGACAATGGTGGCGAAATAAAGGAAAACAAGGTAGCTGTAGTCCATAACATCAGTGAAGAAGCAATATTCCGATGGATAACGTTCCCATCCTTCCCTGTTGTACCAACCGAACAAAGGCAAAAATCCAATAATGGCACCTGTCACCCAGCAGAATAGGATTATACCTGTAAATGAAAGATTTATTATTAAATATTCAAATTACATAAAGTAATAAGCTGCATCATTCGATTATATTCTTGTAGACTAGAAATCGTTTGCATTGTCGAGTCAGATTTGCAACTTAGCAAGCAACTGAAAGGAATTAAGACCCCATGGAGGGAAATGAATGGATAAATAACAATAAACTACATAATCAATACTGTGCTTATCGTATGACGTACAAAGTACTGTATTTGAAACTGTTTAGTAGCTAGCTGGAGTAATTAAGTATTTATATATGAATCTATGTATATATTTACATACGCAAATTCATGAGGTGGGTTGTCGGTGGATCATTTTCATGACAACAAATGAATTGGCCCAGAAGTGAGACTTATCAAGCTGACAATTAGAATCTAACGTATTACATGGCAGCAATACACCAAGCTGACGCTCATAATTATGTGTACAATGTGTAACTGATGACCCTGGACTTTCCTGGTTTTACTCGAACTGCCTAATTCTTCAGGTTTCATAGACTTTTCCCAAGCCAAAGCTTCTACGTAATGTCATTTAGAAAGCATGGAATGATGTAGGTAAGCTCATTGAATACGTATTTTCCTGGAAGCTACAAGTACTCATGTTTCAGCAATAAATTGTATGATTCTCTCGTCGTCGGGTAACATGGTATGTCATTTTTACTGTATAACCACTAAACAAGAGAGAAATCGATTCAACACGAGGGCTGCTGTATCTCTTTGCCACAGAATTATTTGCTCGTTGAGCTTTAGAAAACTGAAGAGATAAATATACGTATTATGAGTTTCTGGTGTTGCGTTTCGTGACTAAACCTTAACTCAACTGTCAACTTCAATAATAAGCCATCAGTAACTTGACAGAATGACATAAATAACGGTAAATGCGATGCAGAGGGAGTTTACGGTTACGCGCTTAGTTTCATATATGAATATCTCGTTTGGAGAAAGCTAACGCACGGCTACAAAAAAGCCATCAAACTTTGTTAGACCGTATCACATGGGACATTTTATCCAGCTTGGTAATCCTCAAGTGAAACTTGAGACCATGTGAAATCTTGTGGATCTTATCTTATGAAAAAATAGATCATCTGTGTAGAGTAAAACGTAGTATCGCGGTCACCCCACGTTTATTAAAAATCAAAGATTCAAAATGACTTCAATCTATTAAAGTCTTAAGTTATTATGTTGGTCACTTACTACACGTACGCGTCTTTGGGTGGAACTACCTATATAGTTAATTTAATCGCGTAAACCTCGATATAAATTCTTGTTTCGAATGCCAATTAATTTGACTTGTGCCGAACCTACAAGTATAACTCTATACTATAAATATGTCATTAAATTCAGTTTTGTCTTAGGTATCAAATTATGAAACTGATAATCCTAAGAGACATAAAGCATTCCAGTGACATTATCAAATGGCTGGAATAGCAACAAGATGTCATATACAACCATATAATAATATATCTATTATGTATACCTATAATATTAAGTATGTACAGTGCATGTACAACAATAACCTAATTAAAATAGAACCACTTAATTGTAAGTAGCCACGGTCAATCTTACTTATATGTCTCATGTGAATATCAGGTAACAGTCTTCATTTATCTCACGTTTCAAACGCTACGTTTAGCAATAATACACGGAATAGAAAGGAAGCAACAAGGCGAAATATTTTTTTAAACTATAGCAGACGCCACCATGGTCTAATCGGCTGTGCAAAGACCACGTTATAATTCAAGAAAGCCTATTCAAAGTATATGCCTTACAAACTTACAAAATATATTAACGACATGATTTATGCTGGATGACTGTCCTACGCATTGCAAAACAAAAACGTATTGTTGCATAATACGACAAGGTAAAATATTATGCCCAATGTTTTTTACGCTTGTCGATCAGCCTACAGAAATATTTACATAGACAAACCTTGTATCGATATTTCAAGGTTAGCAGGACACAACTAGCAAAAGCCAAAATCCACGAATGACATATACGCCTAATGACAATATTTGGATAACTCGTGATGTGATGCTTTTGTAGATTTAATATGGTGATGCTCATCTTTCACAAGATCGCATTATCTCGTGCCAATATTTGCATCCCTTCAATGACAAAGTGCGTATGGCTTAGTGGTCTAACGTCTAACTTTGATGTCGAGTCGGGAAATGTGGATGGACGTAATGTTTATTGTACAACAAATGGATTTTCTTTTCTGAGTACTTCAGTCGGCAGATGCTTCAGAAAAAATGTTTGGCAAAAGTACATACCATTAATCGTACATATATTAAAAGATAACTACTGGACTTTGAATAATGTTTAGTTATAACTGAAATGCACACAGAATATTTGACATGAAGCGGTGCTAATTTGACATGAAATGCTAATTTTGCGGTTAAACTTTTGAATCTGATAACTATATTCATGTGGAAAATAGTTCATCAATGCTCGCAGTTAGAGAACTGCTCCAGAAAACAACAAAATTTTGTAAAATTGTGTAACGAATGGTGGATCTGCATTTAATGAAAAGTACGTTAAAGGAAGTTGTCCAAGTGGGTTCGGTAGATGCGTTTTATATTGACTTAACCAATTTTTCATGATCACTTAATTAAATAATAAATCATTATGCTGGTAGCAGGGCGATATCGGGAGGCATTGTATGTCGCATTAAATGCCTACATCCTTTTATGACAAGTTATTACGCATGATTTACGGGTAATTCAAACAAAATTGTTGTAATAAACCTAAAATTTCCAAATTTGCCGTCAAACGTTGGCAAATTTAAATTCTAGTAAAATGTGTTTTTGTGGCTAGTGTGATCTGCTTACACTAACAATACAATCATGAATTAGCCCGACAAAATCGTACTACCAAAGTAGTCTAAGTATGGTTTGCGGTGAATTTAGTGACGTTTGAGCTATGTATGTAGGACACTGATGACGCATTAAACTTTTATTTAGTTCATTCCATATATCAAAAGCAGTTAACAAACATAACGTAAAAAATAACATGCACAGGAAGACCCAGAGCCTAGAAATAGATCGTAATAATATCACATTATGATTTCCTGACAGCTTGGAAATTGACTGCTTAAGTGCCAGTTAATCTACAGTTTACATGGCACATTGCTTACCTGTAAATGCAAAAACAAGTAAACAGAGCATTTGTTCCTTCGTTCGAAGTCATATAGTTTTGTAACAAGTTTTGTACTTGGAATACAACATTTATGATGGTTGGATTATTACAGCACTAAAATAAATACACGCTACAAATATTATTATTCTACCTTTCACTTGCTTTGACCATGCTTCATGTGTGGAACATTTTTTAAAAGAGAAAGTCTATGGTACACGTTCAAAAAGACATTGTCATACTTTTATCGTGAAGTCATAGTAATTGTAGTAATACGTTTAAAAAAGTTTAATATTCGGTCAGAAATGGGGACACTGCAGTAATCTAGTATTACCAATACTTGTTTTTAAAGAAGAGTTCGCTATGTAAGTGCATATATTCCCTGCAAATACATACGCATTGCTATTCTTTAATAAAAAACCTTCGCAAATAGTAGGCGTTTTTATTCATAAGAATTTTATTGCTACTCTGAAAACAATCTTAAAATAAAGGTTTACTTTATTAAAAGCCTATGTTAGGAATGTTTTTGCTAATTTTATAAGACAACATCTGCCTTTCCTTTGTACACATATATTACAGCCATGAGCTTTAAAGTTGACTTTGGAGCGAAAGCCCATTGGTGTGAAATGGCTGATTTTGAAAGAAGTCAAGCATAACCTACTTTTTCATGGCGTCTTTTCCATAAAATATCCTATAGCTGAGCCTCTAGTGACTCTATACCCCGTGCTAATTTTGTCAGCAAAAGTAAAAGCAACGAACTGAGTGAGCGAACTGTCATTTAGAATATCCGCGTGTAAGTTCATGGCTGTGTTTGAATTTGCGATGTTTTGTGTTTGTAGGCAATATGTATTATAAAAATTCACGTAGGTGTACCCAAGAGTTCATGGCGATATTGACTCCAGGAAGTAAAATACGTCATGTAGCTAGAAAACTGACGGAATTTGCAAATATACTCCTACAAACACGCACAGCTATAAACCATAGAAGTACAATATATTATAATAAATACAATTCGCAAGTCTATATATACATGTATCGTATATCCATTTGAAGTTTGACGGATAGACCTCGACGGAGAACAATAATGACAGTAACTTGTAATCTGATGTAAAAATATTACACGAAGTACAGCTATTTAATACTGATGCATTATATAATGATGTGTCGTGGATTTTTGTGCGGCTAGTTGAGCTTCATCAGTTGGTAGGCATACTCAGAGGATTTCTGCTAATGAACCTGGGCGAAATTAGCTGCTTACTTTAGTAAACTGTGAGTGGTTTACAGAAAATTTGCTTCTTGCGTGACCAACCTGGTAAACTATGAAACAACACGATATGAGAAAATGTCAGTCGAACTCAGGAGTACAGCAGCACAGCATTTTTGCAAGCCTGATGTTTTGCTGGTATTGGGGGAGTACGTACATGGCTGGAATATTATACATCCAGAAAAATATTGTCTCATTATTCCCCTTTACAAAGAAGAAAATTAATGCTGTTGCGGCCCATTGATTGAAGGCGATGCCATTTTCCTTGTACATACTCGAATTCCAGCCGTATACTTACTTCTGACTTCTGAGAATGCATGATGTCACTTTCTCGGTGTCACACTAGCTAAGCCTTTCAAACTACGTGTGTAAATGTTTGTGTATTATGTAGAAGCAAAAACTTTGTGTTTTAAGCTTCCTCCCCGTATCCACATATTGCATAGGCTTGTTTCCGCTTTACTATAGTAGTAGATTGTAGGTCAACAACTAAGGAAATTTACTTTGCAGTAATTGCATAATGATCATTGCGTTTGACTATACCGAAAAGACATTAGCATTCATTCACCTTTGTCACTTTGTCATTTACACAGATTTCTACCATTAAAAGTGATATTATTCAGCAAGAATTCTCAAAAATTGTGAACTTATAAAAACATATATGCACTTGAGCAAATGTATTTGAAATAGGTATCAACGCTGTAAACATACTAATGAATTCCTTTCGTCAGAAGAGAGCTAAAACCTTGGGAATGGATAAATGACTGTCAACATTGGAAAAATGAGTCGCGTTAGTTTAGAGTCTTTGCCTCAAAATGGATTTGTAGTCACCCACCATCGCATGCTGATAAGGGATGTGCGGATGTGAGAGACGCAGTAAATAATGCACGTCGGGTGCTTTTTATTGAAAAAGAAAGGGTATTATGACTGGATGAAGAAAAATTATTGAATACCGAGACAATAGCAACAGTTTGGAAAGAAGTAAATCCAAAGACGATAATAATGAGGGCATGAGAAGAAACATACGCATACATTATGTGACAGGAACACCAGTAGTAATATTGACTGCGAGTAAGTAAATCAACTAGTATCGCCTCCCTGAGTACCGACCACGGTCAAAGCATTACATAGAAATTGAAATGGGTTGTTTGTTCTTGTTGTTACACTAGTCATCATGGTGTCATCATCCCAGCCCAGCCTTCATACCACCGTCGTCACTACGTTTCAGTTGAAACAGAGGAAAGAAGAACATAAAAACGAGCTCAAAATACTTCTCACATGTCATCAGTCTTCTTTATTGATGTCACAAAAGCCAATAGGCTTTTTGGGCAAGAGAAAAGTTTCCTTTCTATGGGTCTTGAAAAGACGAAAAAATGAAAGAAAATGAAAGAGCTTTCCGGTGTCACTGGTATAAAATATAGGAAAAATTCAATGCATTACAGCCAAACTCAATAGCAAAGGGTGACCTTTCCTTATTCCAAGTTACATTCACGAAAGAGGATTATGCGTCAAGGGAATGACGAAGAACAAATGAAAACTTTACTTAGGTCTATTTGATATGCACTAGGGTGTGAATTGATGTAAACCGTTTTTTTTCATTGAACGGGATCTTATCAAGTGATTCAGCGATTCGGAATGAAAAACAGTTTTTTTCTTGACCTTCTTGACCTCGGATATCCCTGTGAAAGTGCTGTCATTCATTCAACTAGCCAGATAATACAATTTTATAAAGAACTCTGTAGCTTGAAGGTTGTCTCTTTCGTTGGTTCTTGTGTGTTTTTTCTTCGGTAAATGAATTCATGTCATTTAGGGAAGACGAAACAAAAGCAAGTAGTTTCAGTCAACATTCCATTAGAAATAATGGCTTTCAAGAAAATTGTCAAATGCAGTTTCCAAAATTGACTCATTGAGCTACTCCAGTAGGCAATTTGTCACATGTCTGTAATATCGTCGAATCTAATAGCGTTAAACAAATAGGAAACTGTGTTTTTACTGCTACAATTTGTCAAATGTCTTGCTGTTGGTCTAAAAGACAGTATCAATTTGTTCTACCCACATTTATCTTAGGAAGCGTACCTAAATTGATATATTATTTGTTTCTACTTCTGCTAAAATACGGATGTTACTTTTTTACATTTGAGGTTTTTATTGAGGAAATGGCAGCGTCAAAATGAGTTCCAATACCCGTCTCAAAAACAGCAGCTTAAAGTATGAATAATCAAGTTTTTCCATACTTTACATGACGCACAAAATCATTAATTTTTGAAAACAGGAACATCGTCGTAAACTTTCATAACAACTTTTGTGGTCGTATATATTTGTCAAGGTGGAAAAGCTTGTAGGAAATATGAGCTCCTTTAAAAGCACTGTAAGCAAAGCTCTTCTAGATCATAACAAAATGTCTTTATGGCATGGCATGCTGATGCTATTCTTACACAAAGCTATTAAAACGCGAATAACAAATCCACAAGAATAAGCTGCAGAGTTTTATGGTACAACAAATTCATTACGGAGAATGCAATATTCAAACTGTTGTTTTGTATTATTCGCCCGCGGAGCATATTTCTGTTGGACATTTTGAATGGGGAATATTCATTTCATATGCTTGGATTTTATGAACAATGTTTATGAACAATGTTTATGAACAAGTGTAGCTGGAGTTCAAACTACATGGTCGACAGTTATAGGTTAGAAGCATCGGATGAGCAGACTTGCTGACAAACAAATTCAAAGCATAGAGTTAAAGTTTAAAATTTGAACAGTAGCAGATTATTTCACAATACTTACTGACTGCAGTTGTGGTGGTCATGTTCCTGTAGTATGCAAACGGATTGGTAGTTGCCCAGTAGCGATCAATGGAGACAGCCACAAGACAGAAGATTGAGACGGTACATAAAACCATGAGGATGGAGACTGTGAAGAGACATCCATAAAGATTGCGAGGAAGGCCAACACTAGCCAAGATAGCTAGTGGAATTCCAAGCAGCCCAACAAGGAAGTCTGCAACTGCTAATGCAACGATGTAATAATTTCTGTATCTCCTGAGACTCCGGTTTTTGCAAAAGATGTAAACGACCAGGGCATTTCCGAAAATCGCAAGCAGTGACACGACCGCCTCACTGACAGTGTATGCTAGGCTTAGCTCCCGTTCCTATAAATCCACAAAAATATGTTATTTCTCCAACATGTCGAGAAAATGAGCATAGAAAATGCGTTGGCTGGTATTTCCCGAAAAAATCTAGTCTTCGTGGAATTGAAATTATAGTAAATAGTATTTGGAACGTCGCATAAGGATATATTACAAAATGCCATGTCCAATGTATTATTTATGTCAAAACATACGCTTATAAAAAACACAAAGATCTGTTAAAAGAATGCTTATTGTAACAAAGCAAGCGTTATAGAGCGAAAGAAAGTGAAATGCTTTCTCAAAACTTTGTGCGGCATAGGGTATTAATTATCTATAAATTAAATGCAAGTTTGAAGTATATTACCCTACTGCTTTTGCTTTTAGAGCATATAATTCTTAAAATTTTATTTTCATATAAATTTCGAGCTAAATGTCAAGCTACCATAATGATAATATGTTGAAATTATTCGAATATTGAAACTATCCTGATAATTTTTAAGCTAGAGCATAATGTGTGTGAATACAAACATAAGGTATCAATCATATCTTGTGAAGTGAAACAGTGTATTTCCTGTACTGAGCGTTGTAACATTTCCTCTTGTGTGGCGCATAAAAGAAAGATTTATGATTTGATTGCAACCTTTCAAAGCCCCGTAACTAATCAGTTTCCTTAACGAACTATTTAAACTAATATGCACCACACCAGCACTTCATACATCAGCTTTAACTTTACATTTTACATTTTAGTACACTATAATTTTAAATAGAAAACACGTGATTGCACATAAAAGAAAACATCTTTGACGCAATTTTCAAAAGGGAAATTGCCTACTTTTTTGAGCAAGTGAACAACCCACTTACTTGAATTGCAAATCTCAAATGTATTCGCACATCGTCCAAAAAAAATTAATTTTAGCATGTGCGAAACGTTCCGACCTACGCAAAGCAGTTCGTTTACACAAACTTTGTAGCATATTACATTTTTGGAAGAGATAAATTATCTCTACGAAAATGGTGTGCAAACTAAATAGTTAGAAAACAAAACAATAAACACCCAAATATCTTGCTACCGCACTGTTGCAGTTATATTTTGATGCATATCATAAGTTAGATGCTGTTTTGAATTATGTAAGTTTGACACTACACATTATTGACGCCATTGACGGTATATTAGTCTATTGGCAATCATAAACAAATAAAAGTGAAGTATTAGAAAACTTATCATCGACTCGTAATTTGCTTTGAAGTAAATTGTTAAAAACATTCGTATCCCGTTTGTTTTCGTACACCTGATGGAATCGTTTAATGAGTTAAAAATGCTAAAACTTAACAGATGAAATGATGAAATCATGGATATGTATATGCAACATCCCTGCTGGATTTTAAAGCTAGAAAGAAATTCTCGTTGTAAATAATTTTAACTTGCCCTAGACCGGCACAAATGAGATCAAAGAGTGTGAGATATCTTAAACTCCAGTCTCAAAGGATACAAGAAACAAAATTCCAATGAAAGATTGCAAACGCGACATATGTGCCATTAACTTTTAACTTCTTTGTGAACACAAAATCTAAAAACAGATTCAGTTGTACAAAGTAACCAGACATTTTAATCTTTAATACACACATCTCAATATTGTTTAAGAGAGAAAAACTGTGTGTGTTCTGATGCTCTACATTTATTATGCAATATCAAGATCAACATACCGACCGACAAAGTTTCACCACACTGATATGATATTTTTCAGCCTTCATTCTTGTTTCTGAACACGGCGCCACACTATTTATTTCCGTCTAAGCCTTTTTAGTTAATTATTGCGGCGCAGTGGTTATGGACAGTAAATTACATGACATGAAATCATCATTGAGCATACGGTTTAATAATTCTGTTACAATCTCTTTCTATGTATATTCCTATACATGTCAAAGTCAGGTTGAACATCATAATTTCAACTTAGCACCACCTTGTATGTCAGTTGACACCCCAATTCAAAATAATTTATGCACATAACGAAAGATTTAAAACAAAGATGTTTTTCTGATACATAATGCGTACAGCTTAGCGTACATCAGTATTTTTAATACGATATGAAATGGTTTTTCTAGCAATCGCAAAAGGAAAATCCAACAAAATCGCATCGCTTTGGTAAAAAAAAATCTCTCATATAAATAAAATATACATTGATGTAATACATTGGTGAAGTAAAGTCTTGTTTTGCTTTATGTAAATTATAGATATGGATTTTTTGTTCAAGAAGGCAATTTGGTATAAACACGTATGCATGATATTTTGAGCCGAAAGCTGAATATAGAAGTATGTGACGATGATCAGAAATGTAGCATGTAACAAAAAGAAAGAAAAGCAAATTAAATAAATCCATCTGCGAATCCACGACATAATGCATCTATACATGCAAACCGGCTCTCATCCTGTGTGAAGGTCAATCCTCATTAAAATGAAGAGAAAAAAATATGCAGACCATTCCAATGGATGCATTCGTGCTGGCTGATCGTTTCACTGACCGATACCTTTAGGAACTACAATATCAATGAGGTACACAGTCAACAGTACACAATGTAGCAACGAGATCTAATTCAGATGGGAGTTTACATGGATTTTACCACCTCAAGCTTTAAATCGCAACCAAAACAAGCCAAAAAAAAAGTTTATCAAAATGTTTCGCTTAAAAAAGTATGATTCGCAATTGTGTAATCGGTAAAACCATAAATACATTCCACATGAGTTAAATTGTTGAGCTGTAAGTCATGATCTCAAATACTGGAATACCTATAGGCATATACAATTATACACCGACAAATGAGCCGGAACAGTGTAAGTAAATCAACTGTTATTCATAAACAAGCGAGAATTCTAAACAAAAATTGATAACTTAAGTTTAAAATAAGGTACTATTAAAAGATAGACAGAATTTGTTACGAACGATAGGAATATTTGCATTGGCAGTGGGTGAAGTTGTCTCCTCTGAAGACTCTGTTATATTTAGCAATGAAGGTTCTGTAGTTACAAAAATTGACATAGGAGATGTTATGTCGGATGACATGGTGACAACCCTCGTTGTATTCGTGTGCGTGCTGTTTTCCTCAGAAATCATTGAGATTATATCCGGTTAATATTCAACCTCTCTGTACAAATTCGGTCTTCTGTTTTTTCCTTCTACTCGCTTTTTTATACTGCGTAAAAACAGCCACAGGAACTAGCTTTGTTAATCAAACAACACATTTGTAGACTAGGTATATATCACGATTTTCACTAAATTCTCTTGGGAAATTTTGCAGATCTTTTTAAGTTGCACACATAAAAATAATGTATTTCTGTTTGAGTTTATGATAATTTAGAATTTTTGTCACAGCATAATCATCTAATACAGAATACTTATTCCCATTCGTGGATATTATTCTAGTTTTAGGAAAAGTCATTTTTCACTTTTCACTAAAATAGGAGATCAAAAATTCACAACGCTTAAATTCCACTCACATCACTTCAGCCAACTGTCATAATTTCTTAGCATTGTTGGGAAAGCTGAGCTAGTAATAGTATACTGTTTAAAACTTATAAAAATTCAGGCAGTATTTAATGGCCACTGTCACTATTCACACTGTTCAATCCTGACCAGAATCCAGCGAGGTAACATAGTAAAAGAGCAGCAGGGCAGAATCGTAGCCGATTTCTGTCTGTTCACTTTGACCGTTCCTCCAGAACAAGTTCCATCGTTGTGTATGCAGTTGCATTAGTATGTGCACCGACAGTTCATTCTCTCCTACATCAAACGTAATAAGAAGTCGTGATTTATTCAAGTATAAGAGCATCATATTAAATCATCTAATTCAGAATTATACAATGTTTATCTCGATTTCACTTTTCCAGTAACATTTAATGAGGGAGTAAAATATTCATGCATTCCTACTTTGCTTCCTACAACGAGGAATGGCACACGATCTGATTTTATTTCTTCAAGTTAGGAGTTTTCCCAAAGATCAATATGCACGTTAGAGCTACATTACATGGGAAAGGCCTGTTTCCACTATTAACTCAAAAGTTGGTTCACTTGCAACATTATGCATTTAGGCGTCAGAAGGAAACTACTACAGTATTATAGGTAAGTGGACATAACATGGATTCATTATGCAGGCATTATTCATAATGTATGTATAAAGTTATTTCATTTCTGTTACCCAATGTCCCAATGCGTGTGCATCATGTAGTAGATATTGTACTCGCAATCAAGTTCACTGTGGTTTAAATTTTACCCCCACTCCAATCATATTTACAGTCAATTACATTAATTATAACCAATATATTGATTCTTGCATGTTGATTTTGATTGTTATTTTTTCACGAAAGTTAATAGTCGTGATTGAAGTTGTTCTATATATGTGGTGGGAACGGGAAGTAAATTAGATTTAAATGAGCTCTTCAAAAAAAACTGTATTATGCTTGAGAGATAAACTGAAGTCGCTTTGCGTTTTGACCCAATAATAATCCTTTCACAAACACTATCTCTAATCACAGATCTCACCGCACTGCATAATCCAAATAGATGTAATGTGGCCATGGCCATGAGGATTCCGGTGACGATTATTAAGAGGATGATCATAGCGATTATACACGCTTCTTAATATATGCATGTACACATGTGTTCCTTTTCGGTCAGACACTACTGTCAGAGTATACAATACTCTGCTCTTCTTTTAGATAGTTTGCTTACCATCATCAGTACGCCAAGTATGTGTAATTTCACTGATCGATGATCATATAGTACTAACAAACCGCTTAATACTGTGAATATAGTATGTGCCTACTTTTATGGATATTAGGTAGGCGTATATTTAGGGGAATAAATCCTATCTAGTTTTTATGGTAGGAAGACGAAACTGCAACAAGTTTTTGCCTTTATCCTTGACACTGTAACTACTCGTGAACTCTCTCTACTTTTATTCTTTTTTCCTCCTCAATACGTTCAGCCATACCAAAGATAAGTGTACTACTTATAGGCATAAGAGTATTTTCCACCCATAAGTTGAACATTTACCTTCAACTTTTGCCATCTTTCATCTCATTTGCTCATATGTACGCAGATGTAGCCTGTTTCTCTTTAATGTTGGGTCAGATTTCTTCGCATACTTATTTGCAAGTTGATATAATTTTTACAAACAATAACATGTTGCATTGACCAAACCAAAACATCATTCGTAGCAGAAAATAAATTTATCTTTTATACCTCAATTGTAAAGCCAGCATATAAAAACACTAGAAGATATAGTTGATGACAAGAAACCCAACCGGATTTTAAAATGCTTGAGAGATGCATCACATTTTCGATTAAAGTCCTTCCTGTCTTTAATTTTTCATAAGAGGTTCATAGATATGTCTGGAATGGCTGGAAGAACATAGCTTCTCGAAACGCACAATTTTTTTATCTATATTTACATGACTGAAAATACCAATTCCGATGACATTAGCATGCGGATGCGGTTGTGTTGAAAACCAGCGTGGGAATATTTGAGGGTCATTCAATTTACCATGAACTTCCCATGTAAGTTGGCTGGGATTGAAGCGTCAGAATGAAAAGTAACTTCGGCACGTGACGTAATGTTTTCTTAGGATTTAGTATGACGATAATGCGTAATTTTATGTCGCCGAGTTTGAACCACACCACAAAACGCAAATAGATAGCATGCATGACATAATATCCTATTGCGTTCACATACATATCACTTCAATATACTCGTTAATTTTGTGGTATGTAGAGCATTAATTTACTGGCATTGTCGATTTCCTTCCGTTGTTACAGTAATCAGTGGTAATTCATAACTAATACTCAATATTATTTATTTTACCTTTAATTTGCATAGACTTTATGCAATTGTGTTATGCATTGAGATGTTCTCACATCCTTTTCACTAAATCATACATAATCTACATTTACTTATACCAGCATGAGTTTATTCTATAATATAAAATGAACTAATGTTTAATCATGTAAATTTTCTATGAGGATCTTCTAATGAATTTATGGACAAGTGGATTGAAAACGTTTTAGATCTAGAGATACTTCAACACCAAAATTTCTTAATGCATCCAATGTCTTTCCCTTTTTTACTGCCACTGTCAGTAGAGTACCAGCATATAAATTTATATCCCTGGGATATATATTTATATCCGCGGGGGAAAATGAGATTGTTTTTGTATTACGAGGATATCCCTAGGGATATAAATATATATCCTTTTCGCGTTAATTAACTCCTAAATTACGGTAACAGAAACTGTTAAGGAGTAACAGATTTTAAAATTCATT